>JADRCD010034201.1:0-14207 GCA_019843815.1 Montemys delectorum
TTCTTTCTTTCTTTCTTTCTCTCTCTCTCTCTCTCTCTCTCTCTCTGTCTTTCTTTCTCTCTGTCTTTCTTTCTTTCTTTCTTTCTTTCTTTCTTTCTTTCTTTCTTTCTTTCTTCATTTATTGAAGATGCTTTCTTTATCCCATTGAATATTTTTGGTTTCTTTGTCAAAAAACAAGTGTCTGTAAATGTGTTGTTTTATTTCTGGGTCTTCTATTCTATTCCACTGATTAATGTGTGTGTCTCTGTACCAATACCATGCAGTTTTTATCACTATTGCTCTGTAGTACATCTTGAGGTCAGGGATGGTGATTCCCCAGAAGTGCTCTTATCTAGACCCAGTGGGAAAAGACTCACCTAGTCCTCCAGAGACTTGAGGCCCTAGGGAATGATGTCTGGTGGGATGAGGTGAGATGGGGAGGAGTGTGAACATCCGCATGGAGACAGGAATGGGATAAAGAACTGTAGGAGGGTATATTGGGATGGAGATAACTTCTGGACTGTAAACCAAGATTAAAGATAGTTTTAAAAGGAAAAAAAAGAAAAAAAATAACGTTGTATTTAAACAGAAAATTTGTAGAAAAATCAAATATTAAATTCATAGAATAAATTACATAATTCAGTGTAATTGTTAATTAAAGTCATTGTATTTTATGTAAAATAAGAATTATTTTCTCTATCTTGTTTTTTTTTTTCTATATGAAATTGAGAATTGCTCTTTTCATGTCTTTGAAGATTTGTATTGGAATTTTGATGAGGATTGAGTTGAATCTGTAGATTGCTTTTGGTAGGATGGCCAAAATCCTACCAAAAATTGTTAATCCTATCAATCCATAAACTTGGGAGATATCTCCATATTCTGAGGTCTTCTTTGATTTCCTTCTTGAAAGACTTGAAGTTCTTGTCATACAGATCATTTACTTTTTTGGTTAGAATTACCCCAATATTACATTTGCTTATATAGTGGATAATGTGAATGGGTTTTTATATATTAAACCAACCTTGTATCCCTGAGATGATGCCTACTTGATTGTGGTGAATGATGGTTTTAATATGTTTTTGGATTCTGTTATCTACAATTTTATTGATCATATTTGCATCGATATTCATAAGTCAAATTGGTATGAAGCTCTCTTTCTTTGTGGGGTCTTTGTGTTGTTTGGGTATCAGAGTAATTATGGCTTTATAGAATGAATTAGGTAATATTCCTTCTGTTTTTATTTTGTGGAATAGTTTGAGGAGTGTTAATATTAGCTATTCTTTGAAAGTCTCATAGAATTCTGCACTAAAACCATCTGGGCTTTTTTTGGTTGGAAGGTTTTTAATGTAATTTTTTATTTACTTATGGGATACGGACCTGTTTAGATAGTTTACTTGGTCTTGACTTAACTTTGTTATATTCTATCTGTCTAGAAAATCATCAGTTTCATGTAGTTTAGGCTTTTGTTTCAGGATGTGATGATACTTTCGAATTTCTTTAGTTTCTGTTGTTATGTTTCCCTTTTCATTTCTGATTTTGTTAGTGTATCTGTTTCCTTTAGTTAGATTGGCTAGGGCTATATATACCTTGTGGATTTTTTCAAAGCATCACCTTTTGGTTTTGTTGATTCTTGGTACCATTCTCCTTGTTTCTATTTGCTTGTTTTTAGCCCTAAATTTGAATATTTCCTGCAGTCTACTCCTCTTGTGTGTGTTTGCATCTTTTTGTTCTAGGGCTTTCAGGTGTGCTATTAAGCTGCTAGTGTAGGATATATCTAATTTCATTAGGAGGGCACTTAGTGCTATGAATTTTCCTCTTAGCACTGCTTTCAGTGTGTGCCATTACGTTTGGGTATACTATGTCATCCTTTTTCTTTTTTCTTTTCTTTTCTTTTCTTTTCTTTTCTTTCTTTTTTTTTTTTTTTTTGATTGGATATTTTCTATGTTTACATTTCAAATGTTTTCCCCTTTCCAGGTCTCCACTTTGGAAAGCCCCTATCACATCCCCCTCCCCCTGCCTTTATGAGAGTGCTCCCGCACCACTTTCATTTTCCGGCCCTGGTATTCTGCTATACTGGGGCATCGAACACCCTCAGATCCAAGGGCCTCTTCTCCCACTGATGTCCAACAAAGCTATCTTCTACCACATTTGTGACTAGGGCCATGGGTCCCTTTTTGTGTATTCTTTGGTTGGTTGTCCAGTCCCTGAGTGCTCCAGAGTTCTGGCCTCTTGACATTGTTGCTCCCTCCATGGGGCTGCAAACCCCATCAGCTCCTTCAGCCATTTCTCCAACTCCTCCATCTGGGGCCCTGAGCTAAGTCCAGTGGAATGGATACAGAAAATGTTGTACATTTACAAAATGGAGTACTACTCAGCCATTAAAACCCACAACTTCATAAAATTTGCAGGCAAATGGATGGAACTTCAGAATATCATCCTGAGTGAGGTGACTCAGTCTCAAAAGAACAAATATGGTATATACTCACTGATAAGTGGCCAAAATCCCAAAAGCTTAGAATACTCAAGATTCAATTCACAGACCCGTTGAAGCCTAATAAGAAGAAAGACCAAAGTGTGGATGCTTCAGTGATTTTTAGAATGGTGAACAAAATAATCACAGGAGGATATATGGAGACAAACTATGGAGCAGAGACTGAAGGAAAGGCCATCCAGAGACTGCCCTACCAGGGGATCCATTCTATATACAGCCACCAAACCTGGGCATTATTGTGGATGGGGGGAAGTACTTGCTGATGGAAGCCTGATATGGCTGTCTTCTTAGAGGCTCTGCCAGAGCTGTGTCATCATTTTCATTGAGTGCCAGGAAGCCTTTAATTTCTTCCCTGACCAAGTTATCACAGAGTAGAGAGGTTGTTCATTTTTTAGGGGTATGTGGATTTTCTGTTGTTTTGGTTATAATTGAAGTCTAGCCTTAATTGTTGATGATATGGTAGGATGCATGAGATTATTTCAATCATTTTGTATCTGTTGAGGCTTCTTTTAATTTTATGGTCAATTTTAGATAAGATATCATGAAGTTCACAGAATAAGGTATATTATTTTATTGTGTTTTACTGTTGTATTATGTTGTACTGTACTGTGTTATGTTGTATTGTGTTGTGTTGTGTTTCTTGTATGGATCAAAATGTTGGATCCTGGTTGCATATCCAGAATTGAGTCCATAGATATTGAGAGATATTAAAGACAAATGATTGTTAATTTCTGTTATGCTTCTTTTTGTAGTTGGCATTACATATGTCATTTTCTCCTTTTGGTTTGTTGTGAGATGATTATTTCTTGTTTTTTCTTTGGTGTAGATACCCTCCATATATTGGAGAGTTCCTTCTAGAATCTTCTGCAGGGCTGGATTTGAAGGGAGATTTTGTTTAAATTTGGTTTTATTATGACATATTCTGGTTTCTCCATCTGTGGTGATTGAGAGGTATGAAGGGTATAGTACCTGGATTGGAATTTGTTCTCCTAGGTTCTGCATGAACTCTATCCAGGCTTTTCTGGGTTTTAGTTTCTCTGTGAAGAAGTCTGATGAAATTCTGATAGATCTTCCTATGGGACAGTGTGGGACAGTGTGGGGTAGTGATCTGCTCAGGCAACTTAAGCTCAGTCGAGTAACTGGCTTTGAGCTCTGGAGTCTTTGTGGGCAGCTTTCAGCTTGCAGGGGGCAGAAGGAGCTTGGCTATAACTCCTGAGTCTTTGGATCCTGTTTTAGTCACAATCCCTCACAGCTGCCCCTGCAGGAGATGTATGCTTTAACAGGCAGACAATGCCCCAATCTCCCAGCATTCTAGCTGGACCCTATCCCCAGTCATCTGACCTCAGCTACGCCTCATACAATAAAAGGGGCGGTTTGCCCCCTTCTCACTCTCTTGCTCTTTCTCCTCTCCTCTCTTGCTCTTTGTCTCTTCTCTCTCTTGCTTCTTGTCTTCCTCTCTTCCTCTTTCTGTCCCTGCTCTTTGTTCTCTTTTCTTGCCTTCTTCCTCTCTTGCTTTCTTCCTTTTCTTCTCTTTCTCTCTCTCTCTCCTCTTTTCCTTTCCTTCTCTCTACTTGACCAGCCTATTTTCTCCTTCATACAATAAAATATCTCATTTATATGTTGTCTCATTTTTAACTCACCCACTGTGCAGGCACAGGTCAGCACCAGGGCGAGAGAGAGACATAAGCCTCAGCAGCAGGCCCCACCCTTGGTACAACATCTGTCTTTGTACACGTCTTAAGGTTTTACTACTTTGAACACACACCATGACCAAGGTAATTCTTTTAAGGGAAACTTCTAATTGAGGCTGGCTTAAAGGTTCAGAGATTCAATCCCTTATCACCAAGGCAGGAACATGGTGGTATCTAGGCAGACATGGTGCACTATAAGCTGAGAATTCAACATCTTCATTTGAAGGCTGCTAGCAGAATAATGGCTTCCAGACAGCTAGGACTATTAAAGCCCATGACCACAGTGACATACCTACTCCAACAAGGCCATACCTAATCCAAGAAGACCACATCTCTTAATAGTGCTACTCCCTGGGCCAAGCATATACAAACAATCATAATAAGTTACATGACCTTTTTTCCTTAAAGTTTTTAATATTCTTTCTTTTTCTGTGCATTTAGTGTTTTGATTATTATGTGATGAGATGATTTTATTTTCTGGTCCAATATATTTGGTGTTCTATAGGCTTCTTGTATGTTTATGACAATCCTATTTTTTTAAGTTGGGAAAGTTTATATCTATAATTTTATTGAGGATGTTCTCTGTTCCTTTAAGCTGGGAATCTTTGCTCTTTTCTACTGCTATTATTCTTAGGTTTGATGTTTTCATTGTGTCCTGGATTTCCTGGATGTTTGGGGTTAGCAATTTTTTTTTATGTTTTATAATTTCTTTGACTTTTGTGCCAATATTTCCTAGAATATCTTCTATGACTGAGATTCTCTTTTCTAACTCTTGTATTGTGTTTTTGATGCTTGCATCTCTAGCTCCAGACCTCTTTCCTAGGTTTTTCCACTTCCAGGATTGCACTGTTTGTGTTTTCTTTATTATTTCTACTTCTATTTCTAGGTATTAGACCAATTTATTTAATTCTTTCACCTGTTTGCTTACATTTTTCTGTATTTTTTAATGGATTTATTTATCTATTTATTTTTAAGGGCTTCTACCTGGTTGCCCTGTTTTCCTGTATTTCTTTGAGTGCGTTATTTATATCCTCCTTAAATGATTCTATTATCTTCATGAGATATCTTTCATTTTAGATCAGCATCCTGGTTGCCAGGTTTGTTGGGTTATCCAGGGCTGCCTGTGGTGGGAGAATTGGGTTCTGATTCTGCCAAAGGTTTCTGTTGCTTATGGTCTTGTGATTTCCTATTGTCATCTGGTTGCCTCTGGTTTTAACTGCCCTGGGTATCTCCTTCTGGAGCCTGCATCCCATGTCCTCTGGTTGCTTCTGGTCTACTGGAAGACCTGTGGCCCTGACTGTAGAAGATCTCCTGGGAGGCCCATATTATGGTTAATAATCATCTGTAATACTTGTGCTGGAGTATAAGATACCTTTGCTTGCCTCTCAGGGACAAAGAATACAAGTTTGATAACACACAGTTATCATACAGATAAAACAAGTAAATTCAAATTGTATAAGTAGAAGTGGTGGAATTTTTTAAATACTGTAGATTAAAGACTAAGACATAAAAATATCAGAGTTTGAAGATAACCAAGGCTACCTAGCAAGACTTTGGCTTATCCAAGCAAGCAAGCAAATAAGCTAGCAAGCAAGTAAACAAAGAAAACAGACAAATAATATTTAAACAAGAAAAATTCACAATTGGTCAAAATGTAGAGAATAAGTGGCTGTAGAGTACCCAACTTGAATTGATACATCTACAACAAAATTTCTATATCTATATTTCAGTGAGTGTTACAGAAGAGGAAGCACAAAAATTGTACAAGCCAGAGAACCATGATACTTCCTGATATCATATGTGTCTTAGACATGACAGGAAAGTGGTACCCATGAAATCACAATATGGTTAAGTAAACAAGACCAGAATACTAGAACACCAATTGACTTGTCGACAAGAATGGAAAATTTCAGAAGGTCCCACCTTTAGATCAAGAGCTATAGGCCATCAATGGCTTCTTTCAGAGGAAGAATTAGTTTTGTTTAGGGACAAACTCTCTGGTAGGTTATTCATTTCTCAAGTGTTCATCCATAAATGTACACATGAGCACATGAGAAAGGGTAAATGAGTTTTGTAAGTTATAAATACATATATATATATATATATATATATATATGTGTGTGTGTGTGTGTATGTGTGTGTGTGTGTGTGTGTGTGTGTAAACAATTATATATTCATTACCTCCTTTCATGTAATCAAGAGAGAATGAGTTTCATGGGAAAAATTTAAGAAGGAGGAGAGAAAACAGTGTAAATGTAGAACTACTTTTTAGAACATGTAAAATGTCCAATATTAAAACAAACAAACAACAACAAATCATATTGTGTTGTAAAGCAACTCAGAAATGAGAAATTGGAAATTTTTCCTATAAAAGAGCATACATAAAGGAGATAAAAAGAAAATATATAATTTGTCCTATGTTTTTATTAGGAGATTATATCTTTGATTATGGCCCACAACATTTGTTTAGTCTAGTTTCTTATTACTTACACTAAGGCACAAAGATTCTAAATCTCTTCTGAGTCAAAAGAGTAAAAAATATTGACAAAATTTCCTACAAAAGACCAGTCCACTTTTCTCTTTGGATATTCAGATGATCCTCCATATAATAATATGGAATGATTACTGAAGAATGAAAAATGTATTACTCATATCAGATTTTCTGTTATTGTAACCAACAAAATCAGAATCATCAAGAATATGAAACAGGGGAAGAAATAAAAATAAGTATACATGCATAAAAAATTACTTAAAATCATATGGAAAGAGATAATTTAAGGTCTTAATTCATCAAAAGAACAAAAGCCAGAAAACATGAAAGATTAAGGAAGAAGCAATTGCTTATTTTCCTTTTCTTTACATGTTTTCTAAAATTATTTCAGTTAAAACCATTACCAAAAGTGTATTTTGCAGGTTGAGTGCAGTCATGCATTACTGTACATTAACAACTATCCTTAATTACTTGAACATTTTGAATGTATTACCTTAACATGTCATAAGCATTTCCTATGCATCTTTGTGGCATAATTGTTGTAAAAATGTAGATATTTGATTGGGAATGTATATACCATGAACACTCTAGAACTGAACTGGGTGACAGCTATGTGAACCTACCAGCAAGATACCTAAAGCAGACAGGAACAGAACAACATTGATGCAGAAGGTAAAGCAGTGTTTGAAACGACCCTGGGGGAATGTGTCAGGGGATTTGAGTAGCTTTATTTGTGTAAATTCACACTCTTCTTTGCAAAAATGCATATGGGCATAAAATATGTATAACTGGTTGTTTTCTCTTGACTACATTTAATAATTTCATCAATTTTGAAAAGATAGCAAATCATTACCAGGAATAATTTTTCTCATGTTACAGAACAAGGACCAGCTTATACTACATTTTTTTTGTTGTTGTTATAAAACAACACTTTTTCCATACGAACCAATGAAATTACATGCATGTATCTAATTGAACTTTTGCACACCTTTTCTCAGGACATATGCTAAGCCTTGGATGAAATAGTATATGTACTCTCACAGGGAAGGTTTATTGTACTGAATCGTTAACTAGAATTTTCATTTATAGCATTGTCACCTCCAAGTGAGTAGCTCTTAAGTATATTTATGTGTGTGTGTATATTTGTGTGTTTACTTTGTTATGTTCAAAGAACTAATTTATGTAGGTGAGTGACTTAATGTTTTTCATAAGAGATTTTGTTGATTTACATATAAAAAGCAAATTTGAGAAAGGTAGAGAAAATGCTTGAGAATAACACCAGTCTAGAAACATTAGATCTGAGAAGGGTTGAAGCAGCAGATATGGATGATGGTTCTCTTCATTACTGTTCATTCACAGAGCATTGATATAGCTAATACACATCACTAGTTCTGGACAATAGATATTTTCTGTAATCCAATCAATATCAAACTGGGTAACTTAGTAATATAAAATTCTGAATGGGACAAGAAATCATAAAGCCAGAACCACCTACTTGCTGTTAATAAGTTGCATATTTGGGTCAGAAATTAAATATGTTCAAATATTTAAAGTGCAATGATAAGTATTGAGAAGCTGGCATTATTTAGAACCATCTCATAAGTAAAAACTACACTGAGAGGGGTTTAGTTTGGTTTGGTTGGGTTTTGTCTGTAAATTTATCTTGCAAAGTCATCATCCTGAAGTCATTCCTAAAAATAAAGGTCAGTGCTTTGCTCAGACTCAAGACATAAACAGTTTAGCCTGAATCCCTGGTGAGGTTAGCATTTATCCACTCTTCCTTGCATTGCCTTTCTGTCTGATCCTATCATAAAACTGTATTACTAAAGAGGTTCTAGGAATAGCAACAAAAGTAACAAGCCTCCTGTACTTTCTCTTTGCATCATTTAATAAGATCACCTCCTCCTTCTAATGAAATTCCTTCAGGAAACTACAAAAATAACACAAAGAAATAAATCTAAGTCAGCCTGAAGGACAGTGCTATTGTTTCTTGAACCTGGACTGTTAAAGGTATGGGGAATAGAGCTTTTTTGGTTTTTTGGTTGTTTGTTTTTTGTTGTTGTTGTTTTGTTTTTATACTACATCTTAAAAATACTTTTTCTCATTCTAATCTACAGCTTTTAGTTAAAGGAATTTGAATTTGAATTATAATTTGCAATTGGTATAATAGGGATCTAATTACTACCCCTAGTCTGTTTATAAATAAGAAAATAAATATCACCTCTGAAAATACATTAGCTATGCAAATATATGATACTTCTTATGAATTTTAGTGGTTACTGAAATGTTATACAATCTAATTAATGTATTATACATCTTTTGTATTTCTTTAGGCTATAGAAGTTTTCAGTGTTCTATTTTATTTTCACTAAAATATATTACAAAATATGTGCTAGTGGTGTTTAAAGTGTGACTATTAATGAAGACTGCTGCTCCTAGTTACAACAAATGTAATGTAGCTTTAGTGAAATGTTGATACCATTTATTTTCTTTCATTGCTCCATCTAGCAGTCTTGGGAGGAAAATTACATTGGCCATTATGCACTATTTAGCATTTTCACAGAGAAAAGAAAATTACCACTAATTAGAGTTTCAGGGTAGAATTGAATAATGTCCTCAATAATATCTTATTTTACATACTGCCAAAATAACTAAAAAGAATTTTAGATAGAGACTTGTATACTTACAAGTACCATAGGTGGCTGAGATTTTAGAAATATTATATAAATAATCAATTATTAAAGGCTAAGTTTGAATCTTTATATTAAGAAATTTACAGTAAAAATATGTTCATGATCTGAAATCAACATTCTTAAGTCATTGTGAGGGTGCAGGCCTGTCACTCCACTACTTGGAAGCCTTTACAATTAAGGATGGTGATAAAGTCAAAATCAGACATATATTAAGAACTGAGCTCATCTAAGAAATGCATTAAGAGAATGTGGTACATACACAATGGAATACTATTCAGCTGTTAAAATCAAAGGCATTCATTTGCCTCCATTTGATCTTGACAATATCATTCTGAGTGAGATATTCCAGTCTTAAAAGGACATACACGGCATATATTCACAGATGCTACACTCCACAGACCCAAAGATGTTAAACAAGAAAAAAAGACACAAGCAAGAAAGATGCTTGAATCTCACTTCGAAGGAGTAATAAAATGGAGGGAACTGGGCAGGAGAGGAGTTGGGGAGTAGAATCAGGTGTTTCAGCATCAGGTTTTGGGAATGACAGGAGAAATGGCCAGATGGACATGAGAATGAACAGAAATCTGAAACTGACAGGGATGGGGAGGTATGTGACATCTCCAGGAAGAGACAGAGATCTGGGATAAGGGAGACTGTGGGGCAGTGTGGGGCAGTGATCTGCTCAGGTAACTTAGGCTCAGTTGAGTTTGGCTTTGAGCCCTGGAGCCCCTGTGGGCAATTTCTGCTTGCAGGGGTTGGAAGGAACTTGGCCATAACTCCTGAATCTTTGGATCCTGTTTCAATCACAACCCCTCGCAGCTGCCCCTGCAGGAGATGTGTGCTCTATCAGGCAGACAATGCCCCAGGCTCCCAGCATTCTAGCTGGACCCTATCCCCAGTCATCTGACCACAAGCCAGACATGCCACGTTCCATACAATATAAAGGGTGGTATGCCCCCTCCTCTCTCTCTCACTCTCTCTCTCTCTTTGTCTCCTCCCTGCTCTCCCTCTCCTCTCTTTCCTGCTCATTTTTCTCTTCTCATGCCTTCTTGCTCTCTTGCTTTTTTCCTCTCCTTTCTCTCTCTTTCCTTCTTCTCCTTTCCCTCTTTCTACTTGAACAGCTTATTTTCTCCTTCCTACAATAAAATATCTCATTTATACATTGCTCCTTTTTGACTAACGTGCACCCTGCCCGCAGGTAAACACCAGGAAGAGAGAGAGAGAGACCCAGGTCTTAGCAGCAGGCCCCACTTTTGGTACAACCAGAGGCACTCTAGAATCAGTGGGGTATGCTTAGTTGTGACTTACAGCATTGGGGATATAGAACCTGAAGTGGCCATCTCCTGTGACTGGTAGTAACCCCAATGTAGCAATAAGAACATCAAACCATCAATAAAATTTTCTACACAAAACTTACCCTGTCTACAAGAAATGCAGGGATGGGGATGGAGGGAACTGAGGGAACAGCTAACCATTAACAACCTCAAATTGTTTGTGCTTGGACAGTCTAGCATACTAATCCTCTGAGTGGCTCTAGCCAGCAGCTGACTCATTCCAATATAGACACCTACAGGCAAACAGTGTATGGAGCTTGGGGACTCTTATGGAAGAGAGGAAGAAGGATTGTGGCCTCTAAGGTGATAGAAACTCTACAGAAAGACAGAGTCAACTAACCTGTGTATGTGGGGCTGCCTGAAACTGAACCACTAATGAAAGAACATAGAGTGGCTCGACCTAGGCCTCCCCTCACTTATGTAGCAAGTGAACAGCTTGGTTTTCATGTTGGCCCTGAACAATTGGAACAGGGTCTATCTTAAAAGCCATTGCCTATACATGGGATATATTCTTCTAGCAGGCCTTTTGTCTGGCCTCAGTAGAAGATGATGCCTAACAGAGAGTTGATGTTCCAGGGTAGGGGACTAAGCAGGGGTCCCCCACCCACTCAGAGGAGAAATGGAAGGAGATGGAAAAATAATTGTCAGAAGGTGTGACTCAGAAGGGGACAGTGAGTGGAATGTAAAGTAAGTTAACAAATAATAAATGAATATGTAAATACATAAATATTAAAATTAAAAAGAAATGATCTCAAAACAAAGAAAAAAATCACAAAAGGAAAGAACAAACCTTCAAACTTTCAATAAAATTTTATTTTATTTTAAAGTCAATGCAAATGTATTCAGTCAATTCTAAAATTTAATTTTTAACATGCTTAGACAAATTTTTATACATTTCTGTTTATTTTCTCAATATTACACATGGTCTATTATTTACATGATACGATGGGAAAGTTTCCTTAAAAAACACATGGAAACAGCATCATACTTCCATTGTTCATTGTGGATAACTATGGTTCAACATGTATAACTATCTTATTATTTGTTGTGGAAGAGTATTAAATTCTATAAATAGTAGAACATTTTTCTGTCCAAGGCTCAGCCAGCCAGCTAATGCACCTTCTTCTTCTTCTTCTTCTTCTTCTTCTTCTTCTTCTTCTTCTTCTTCTTCTTCTTCTTCTTCTTCTTCTTCTTCTTCTTCCTCTTCTTCTTCTTCTTCTTCTTCTTCTTCTTCTTCTTCTTCTTTTTCTTCCCATATTTTTAGATTATATTAGCAATAAGGTTATTAATGTCCGTGTACAACATTTTTTTCTTTTACCACTTTGACTTGCTTCCTTTGAACAGTAAGGAAAAACAAGATGAGGCTGAACCTATAACTTAAGAATTTGCTTCATTTTCCATCCTTAAATAATGTATTCAAACAGACTATAAATCAAAATAAGATTCCACATAAGTTATCAAAGTTGGATTGCAATTTATATTATACAGTCACGTCAGAAGAAATTGGCTTTTGTAGTTTTACTGATACATGTTTCATATACCATAATAATTCATAGATTTAAAATGTACAGTTTAGTGGTCATTGGTATGTTCACCACTTGTGAAGTAATTTAATTTAATTTCAAAATATTTTCATAATCCCACATGGAAATTTCTTATTTATTACCACTAAATCCCATTTCCATTCCCGTCCCCAATCTTAACTTCAGCCAACCATTCACTAATTAAATTACAGCTCAGAAAAAATTGTCTAACATGCATATATTATTTAAGAAATACATATGGATGTTAGCAACCTCAATATTCATAAAATCCAAACAAGGATAACCAAATAAATGTTTTTTATTAGATATTTTTTTCTATGTTTTTTTTATGTTTTAATGTTTAAGACTTTTATACAACATCTTTTGTCATATTTTCTCCTCCTTCAACTCCTCCCAAATCCACCTTCTCATAAAATACGCGATTTTTCTCTCATTAAACCAAAATTCCAAACAAAATAAACAGATCTCTCTCTCTCTCTCTCTCTCTCTCTCTCTCTCTCTCTCTCTCTCTCTCTCTCTCTCACACACACACACACACACACACACACACACACACACACACATTCACATGGAAACCAATATGTTTTGGTTAACTACTCCTGAGTATGAGTCTTGCTCTCCAGTGTAGTTGTGTAGTTGTGATATCCAGTGCCATTCTACCAGAGTAAATTGATTCCCCTTCCCCTAGCAGATATCATAATCAATTGTGAGCAATTTCCTGGAAAAGATTTTTTTTTCTTAGTTCTCCTCTTCTCTATTAGATTTTTGTAATTTGAATTTATACAAATCTAATGCATGCAGTCCTAGTTTATCTGATCGTATATGTTTATCTGTTTTGTTTTGTCTGGAAAATACATTTTATGGGAAGTTGATCATCACTTCTGTTTCTTGCAATGTTTTCTTACTATGTTCCACATTTATCACTGAGTTTTGAGCATTCTAATCTTTCTCAAATTCAGGACAGTGTCCATTTATGAATCTCTGTGTTAGCTGGTACCTACTAAAGGAAGAAACTGTCTGATGATCATGGCATTGATCTATAGTTTTACCAGCATGTAATTATGGGTTGTTTTATTGCTATATTCATTTAGTAAGGTAACAGTAATGGGTTTTTTCCTAGAGCTAGGACCTGTCTAGTCTGCAGTTTTTGTCCTAATTAAATATAAAATATGGTTTTCACCATAGGGAGCTTGCCTAAAATTTAATTGAAAAACATGGCTGAGTAGACCTTGGACACACACTCGGCAGCCAGCCCCACAACACCCAGAGGAAGCTCCATTCCCAGGAACTCTAAAAAGCCCAGGATCACAGGATCCCAGAATCACAGGATCACAGAGACAGCTTAACTCTGAGGAGTTCTGACACAACCAGGATCACAGGAAAGACAGGCTCCAATCGGATTTAGCAAGGGCACATAGCACTAGAGATAACCAGATGGCACAGGGCAAGCATAAGAATATAAGCAACACAAACCAAGGTTACTTAGCATCATCAGAACCCAATTCTCCCACCATAGCAAGTCCAGGACACATGATCACACCAGAAAAGCAAGATTCAGATATAAAATCACTTCTCATGGTGATGATACAAGAGTTTAAGAAACACATAAATAGCACCCTCAAAAAAACCACAGGAGAACACAGTAAACAGCTAGAAGCCCTTCAAGAGGAAACACGAAAATCCCTTAAAGAACTACAGGAAAACACAATCAAACAGATGAAGGTAATGAACAAAACCATCCAGAATCTAAAAACAGAAATAGAAATAGTAAAGAAATCAGAAAGAGAGACAACCTAGGAGATAGAAAACCTAGGAAAGAAATCAGGAGTCATAGATGCAAGCATCACCAACAGAATACAACAGATAGAAGAGAGAATCTCAGGGGTAGAAGACAGCATAGAAAACATTGAGACAACAGTTAAAGAAAATGCAAAAAGCAAAAAGTTCCTAACCCAGAACATCCAGGAAATCCAGGATGCAATGA
>JADRCD010034209.1:0-11026 GCA_019843815.1 Montemys delectorum
CCAATATTTGTTAAATACTATAAGGGCAGAAACAGGAATGGGAAGTATTCTATTATTGATAATAAAAAACAAAGAACAAAGACAAAGCTTTTCCATCAGTCACAGAACATCAGGTATACATGACATCTACAGATATTTTCTAAATGCCAATACCTTTATTCCAAACAACATGCTAATTCACAACTGATTTTCTCATTTACTAGAAAGGTATGTTTGAATGATTAAATTTAAATGTCCTTCAACCAATTATGGAAAGGAAAATTAAAACTCATTTCCCTCATTTGAATATTGAAGGACCAAATTCAGAAATAACAAAATTGAATCCATTATGTTTTTCTTGAATGTACATATGTTACATATCATGAAAGTAAACAGAGTAAGTGCAGTGTAAGATCATATGTCTCAAAGAGAAGGAGAGATTGCAACTACCAGATAAGAGAATGAAGTAATAGACACAGTATCCTAAATTCTTCAGTGTGCTGATTCGCACATATATGAACAAACACACACACACACACACACACACACACACACACACAGAAAGACAGAGAGAGAGAGAGAGACAGAAAAAGACAGAGAGAGACAGAAAGAGAAAAAGAGAGGGGGATTAAGTTTTTCTGAAAAAACTGGCTTATCTGGATGAATGTGGAGGAATACCATAGGTACTAAGTATAACATGACAGAAGATAATTTTTTAAAATCCCTCCATATTTAGGGGTTTAACTGAGAACGTCACCCAACAGACTTTTGTATTTGGACACTTGGTCCCTGTTTTTGGTGTTATTTTGGGAAGTTTAGGAGGGGAGGTCCCAATTTACTGAAGAAAATATACTTACTTGGGGCAAGCTTTCAGAGTCAAAATACCCCTGCTACTTTGTAATTTCATATTTATGATTGAAGATGATTCTCAGCTTTATACACCTGAAGGAGTGTCTTCCATTTGCTGCAATGCTTTGACCACAATTATGATCTATAAGCATAAGAAAAAGTGAATTATTCCTTCTATAAGTTGTATTGATCATGGTATTTTATCACAATAGAAGAGTAGTTTATACCCATCTAATAGTAATTTGTTCACAGAGATGGTAGTTTTATATGGGAATTCGTGACCCATTCATTATACTTAATAAAAAGGTTGCCAACAGGCTTTCAGATTTTTTGTATTTAATAATTTTCTACTGGAAAAGGGTAGGACAAGAAAAGCATGCATATTAATATACTAGTGACTAAATAGATGTTTAGGGGAAAGAAGAAAAGTCCAAGGGGGAAATCCAATGAGTGAGAGCTAACCTGGGGTACCCATGCACGGGATGGTAGATAGAGATCTAGGATGACACTGACGTGTGCCTTCTTCATCAAACACTTCATCATCTTTCAGCTATTGGTCACATGAATAATTCATGTCCACATGAATCACACTTATAAGCTTGGAAAACCTCTGTCTTCTTGCATTTTTCTATAAAGAAAAAGAATCTTACCAAAAGCAATCTACAGATGCAATGCAATCCACATCAAAATTCTAGCACAAGTTTCAAAACTGAGGAGACAGCACATGTTGGTGAGGATGTGGAGAAAGAGAAGCACTCCTCCACTGCTAGTGGGATTGCAAGTTGGTAAATCAATCTGGAGATTCCTCAGAAAATTGGAAATAGAGCTACCTGAAGACCCAGCTATACCATTCTTGGCTATATACCCAAAAGATGCCCCACCATGCCACAGGGACAGATGTTCCGCTATGTCCATAGTGGGCTTCTTTGTGAGAGCCAGAAGCTGGAAACAACCCAGATGTCACACAACGAAAGAATGGAATCAGAAAACGTGGTTCATTTACACAGTGGATTACTACTCAGCTATTAGGAATGAGGACATTATGAGTTTTGCAGGCAAATGGTTGGAACTAGAAAATATCATCCTGAGTGAGGTAACTCAGACCCCAAAGGACGTTCCTGGTATTTACTCACTAATAGTGGATATTAGCAAAAAAAAAAAAAAAAAAAAAAAAAAAAAAAAAAAAAAAAAAAAAAAATGTACAGAATACCCAGGATACAATCCACAGAACTCCAGAAGGTTAACAAGCCGAAGGGCCCAAGTAAGGATGCGAGACTCTCAGGATTCAAAGGGAGGGGCCCTACAGTGGGGAGAGGGAACTTGCAGAGTCCACCTCCACTAGAAAGATAGGGTATCAAATGGAGGGGTGGGGTTCTCATCCTGCAGTCAAAATCTCTGACCCAGAATTGTTACTGTCTAAAAGAACTGCAGGAACAAAAAAGGAGATGAGACTGACAGAAAGAAGGTTGAATGACAGGCTCAAAGTGGGATCCAGCTCAAGTAGAGGCTCTAAGGCCTGACATTATTACTGACAATATTGTGTCCTTACAGACAGGAGCCTAGCATAACTGCCCTTTGAGAAGCCCAACAAGCAGCTGAGTCTGATGCAGATATACACAGCCAACCTATGGACAGAAGCTGGCAAACCCCTGTGATTGAATTAGGGAAAAGCTGGAGGAAGAGGCTGAGGAGGTGGGTGACTCCATAGGAGGACCAGCAGTCTCAACAACCTGGACCCCAAAATTTCTCAGACACTGAGCCACCTACCAGGCAGCATACACCAGCTGATATGAGGCTCCCTGACACATATACAGCAGAGAACTGCCTGATTTGGCCTCAGTGAGAGAAGAAGCACCTAACCATCAAGATATTTGAGGCCCGAAGGAGTGAGAAGGTCTGGTAGGGTGGGGGTTGGATATTCTCTTGGAGATCAGGAGGAGGTGTGGCATGAGTAAGAGTCAGAGGGTGGACCAGGAGGGGGATAACGACTGTATTGAAAAAAATGATTAAAATAAAATAAAATAGAAAAGACTTTTAAAAGTCAAAAAGAAATAGTTCAGTTTTTTAAATATAAATAAGTGGAATCCAATGTAAAAGCATTAGGTATTTCAACAGTTCCAATATAATTCCTAAAATACAGTTGCTGGTATAATTAATAGTTTTATATCTATAGTGGTATAAGTTGGAAATAAGAAGAGATAATTACACTTTTAATCTTCTCATTTTCTACCAACAAAAATGATTCTGAGAATACTATTCATGCATACATATGAAAATTACTCTAGTAGAGATGCTATTTTGAATTCTGTGAAATGTAAATGGTATTTATTGTATAAGAATTATATTTCTTCATTACTGTACTCAATATGATTTCTAATATCATATGTGAAAGGATATGATAAATGAAAAAATAAAGGAAAATAAAAATATAGATTAATTTAAACTAATAATTTTTCCATACATATTAGTAATTTTAGTGTTAGTGTCTATGCTTCTCTTTGATATTCAAAATTGCACAAAATAAACAAATAGCTCAAAACAAAAGTGTGTCGTTATGCAAGAGACTATATGTTCTCCTCATCATAGGCTTACCATTTTTAACATATTTTCAGACAGACTTCACAATTCCTCTGGGCTTTCTTTGATTATTGTCACTGATTATTTCTTCTCAGTGAACAGTCACAATATCAACCACTAGGAACCATATGCCTGAAAATGATGCCCCCTCCCCAGCCATCTACATTCCCACAGCTACTGAATTTCCCATCTCCTTCTAGCTTTTACAGAAGTCTTGCCAAAGGTAGGTACAGTAAAACATGCATATTTTTTTTCTCTCTAGTGTCCAGAAACTTAATTTAAATTATAATTTTAATTTGTCACACTATTTTTGTTTGTCAGCAAAATTTTAATAAGTTTATACATTCATTGCATTGTCTCATATTTAGACAAACATTTCATATAAAATATATTTTTTTTCAGTGTAATGAGTCAATATTTTGTTGGATACTCCAAATGGAAGTGGAATCTTTGAAAAGAAAGAACCGCAGAGATAGAAGTTGCACGAAGCAAAATATTCCTAATGAAATCGTTAATTGGCCTGTGGAGATACCTCAGTGGGTAAGAGTACTTGCTCTGCAAATATGAGGATCTGATGTTGTTTGTAACAAAATCTCAAATGTTCAATTTGACCAGTAAAGGCTCAAAAAGTGCCAGATGCTGGGATGAAAGCCTGCTAGATCAGAGAGACCAAGAAAGCACCCAGCTGATCTTTCTCCTCTGTTTAATCTCCCAAAAAGAAAACGATGCTCTCCTTCTCCAAACCATCTCAAATACACTTCCTTAAGGCTGAATGCCCCTCCCTGCTGCTTCCTCTGTGTCTCTCTACCCATCTCCCTGAAGTCCTCCTAGAGTGTTTTCTTATATTCACTACACGTCAACTGGTTTTCTTGCTCCACTTTTTGACCTGTGGTTGACTTTATTTAATATTGTTTACAATAAACAGAAAGGTCTTGGATTAAAGTGTGTGCTAAGGTTGAGACACATCACAACTAGAAACAGGTTTTTTTTCCCAGTATATAACACAATCTTGGGGTTCACAGTGTTATCCAATATACGGCAACATTCTGACTTCAAATTCTGACCATCCACATAAAAAGCCAGATGTGGCCACATGTTCATGCAACCACAGCATGATGTAAATGGCTAGAAACAGGAGGATTACTAGGTCTTCCTGGCTGACAGCCTAGTTCTAGATATTATGGAGGAGAGTAAGAAAACAGGACACCTAATGGCTTGCTCTAACCTCCAGAAAAAGCACACATAGTTGTATGTGCATAACCCACATATATACAACTTTGAAAATTAAAAAAAATCATAAACTGAATCAAGCCCCAACAAAACTTATCACAAACAAATAATGAGTTTATTGTCTATATATCTCCTGTTTGTTAGGACTATGTATAACATTATCTATCTCCATTGATAATAGTTGACTTCAGGGTCATGCCTTTTTTTTTTTTTAATCTACAAAGGTCTACATTATTATATCATTAATTTAATGAAAAACAAATCTTTAATTTGATACTATTGCTAATGTGCATTTTTAATATGTGTCTTAGAGAGAAGTTAAAGCTTTTCATATATATATTTAACTAAGCTCAGCATTTTATTACTCACAAAATGTCAATAACAGACTGGGTCTAAAAAGATAGGAAAGTCACAAGACTTTATAGGCCTCATACTATAATTATAGAACTCATACTGAGAATATTTCTTTTCTATTTAAGAATCATTGTATGTGTTTAGAAACATTAAGGAATATTAAGTTTGATGATTTTAAGTGCAGATGTCATTTAGACAATACAAACATCCAAACATAACTTAAAAATCTGAAATTTAGAAGATAAAGTGTTGTTGGCACTTGGTAATGTATGGAGCAGGGTAGGGACATATTCAAAGGCAAACAGAGAGAGAGAGAGAGAGAGAGAGAGAGAGAGAGAGAGAGAGAGAGAGAGAGAGAAAATTCCTATAGGTCAGTTTTATGAAATAGAATTTGCATAAGAGATTTTAAAATAATCCAAAATATAAATATGGGTCAACTTAAAGCCATATTTGCATGCTTAAATATTTTGTGATTGTTAAAAATTATTAAAAATTATTTTAAAAAAGACATAACTTAGGAGAGTGAAAAAAGTCAAGCCTAAACTGTCTCAACATTAATGCCTGAGGTAGCTTTAGCGTGGAAGACTCAGTTACTTCATAGTATTATCAACTTCATTCGGGAAACAGGCTATGGATTAAGTAATTTTGCTGTGCTCTAGATCAGATGAAGTTTGTTGGAAAATACATTTCATAACTAAATAAATGTATGTGAATAATTTATGATATTTAAAACATTGTTTTCCATACTATAGAATAACATTTTGAGAATGTAAAATAAAAGAAAGCTCTTTGAACATCATAGTACATAACTAGAACATTCTAAAGCCCTTCCCATTACAAAGTGGCAATTGATTGACATACTGAATCTCATGTGACCTTGAAGTTTTTCGTGGGTTCCTCGGTATTGTCAGGAATCAAGGGAAATGGCCACGACTGAGCTTCTCTGTTTGGTGGAATTAATATTTCATCACATTCTACCACCCTGTGTTGTATTAAATAATAATGAATTGCATTGTGCCTGACAGCTTTTTTCCATTTACATTCCTATTTCTGAACATAAGAAAGTAATAATAGTTCACTCTACTTGAGTAATATAAGACTTATAATTGACAGCTACCTGGTTCTGTCAGTACATGTGGAAGACAATGGAAAATGATGATGACTTTAGTCCTGAAAGCAAAAAATACCGGAAAACTGAGATTTTCTTTTTCTTAGTCATCCACATTTAGCTTTCTGTTCACTTACAGTAAACTTCTAATCTGGAGAAGTTTTATACTGAGGAAATATGCATCTAGCTATTGCTTAACTACTGGTTAGTAGGCCTGCTTTTTAGTTTTGTCTCTGAAGTGAAGTCATAATACAGTAATATTAAAAATCAAATTTGAATTATATGAATTTAATAAGCTTGTTTTTCAAGGAAAATAATTGTTACTTTTGTATTTAAGCTTTACTTTTGATACAGTAAGTAGAATTGTTCAATGTTGGCTACATGCCTATCCTCTACAAACTTCTTTCTTATTGCCAAAGCTGAAAAAGTATCTGTCAAAGTTCATACTCAAGCTCTATAGTGGATGTAGTTCAACATTCAAGGCTTAGAAACCAGGAGGTACATGTTTTTATTCTTAGCAATAAATCTTTTTTAGGCAATATAATGAACATGAAATTAAATATATGTGCCCCGTTGCCATTCATAAAACTCCAGTAATTCATCATCCATGAAAAGCTGGCACAGTGCATAATTCTAGTGGAAGTCAATCATTGTAAGCTTTATATGACTAGTTCTTATACACATCACCTTACCTACCACAGCAATAGCAATGACAAAATACCCTGAAACTCTGGACTGTGCTGAAGCAAACAGGCCAGGCATCACCAACACCTTTGTGTTGTTTCCCACACATTACGTATATTTTATGTAAATAATCTAATGTGTGGACCTCCAAGAGTCAGCTGTTCAACTGTGGTTATTAAGACTAATTTTGACAATTTTATTTAAATTAATCTCCAAGAAAATGCATGTCATTTTAAAAAATATTAAATAGTCTTAAAACAACTCTGCTTTCACCATGGAGTGCACCATTACTGCACTGGTGGCACATAAATTTATACCCATAATAACATAAGTCCCACATTGCTAGACATTAGGGATCAATTTTAACCCCTCTCTCTCTCTCTCTCTCTCTCTCTCTCTTTCTCTCTCTCTCTCTTTATTTCGCTCTCTTTCTCTCTCTCTTAAATATTATGCAATATTTAAGAAAATAATATATAGACCTAAGTGTTACCAAATAATAGTTATCACTAACTCATGTATGAGTAGTCAAAAACTGTATTCAAATGGCTGCATAGATACAATAAAGTAATTCTGTATAAAAAGTTCACAATAAAATGTTTTTCTTTTAAGAATGGCCTTAATGCATTTTCCATTAAACTGTGTAAGAGTTTAAAATGATTATGCTGAGGAAAACAAAATGTACTTTGAATTAGTATCACAAGTGAAACAAATCACTCATAAGCTCTGAAATATTAGTGCTTTGTGATGCTTGGCTATTCATCATAATAAATATAGGGTGAGTTGGTGTAATATAATTGCATGTTTAACCTACATTTAAGAATAGAACTCTGTAGTTTAGTTTTATTGCAACTCATATTTCTACATTATAACTTTAGATGTTATCAATCTAGTAATACACAATTTTCATCTCAAGAAAATAATTATGGTGATACTTAATTCTTTGGAAATCCAAGTGCAAAAAAGCCACTGAGTATGAGGTATTACATTATAAACTCCAAATACTGACTCTCAGGTTTTGGTCGAGTGCTGCATTTTTAGGCAGTTCATGTTAATGTCTCTCCAGCTAATATTTCTGGCAGCACAGTATACACATTCTTTCTGTCTTCCTGATAAATGGCATCCTCCTCCTTTTCCTGTACTCTATAATTTGTGTTATTGAAATTTTGAATCTTCTGGAAATGAGACTCAGCAATGACTTTGCCAAAAAACTTTCAAAATCCTTATCTACATATTTGAAAGATGTTATTTAAACTTTACAAAGTCAAAGTTGTTATCTCTTTTGTATTAAATTTGTAGGATGATTTACCAGTGAGCCAGCCAATAATAGTTTTACATTTTTCTATTGTATTAAGTTGTCCATCAGAATCTTTTAGATTTTAACATGTATTTAAGTTGACTCTGTAAATTAAACTAGCTTCTCAAACAATCTCGGTGTAAGAACTCTTCCAAGGGCCATGCCTTATTATGTATGTACATCACTGCTTAATATTGACAGTATATACAGAAACTCAACTAAGTTTCAAAATTACCATTGTCCATGAAGTAGCTATAAATAATGTTTATAGCTTCTGTAAACAACAGATTTAGAAATAACTTTTAAAAACTTAGATTTAAATATAAATTTAATCTATAGATTTTCTCTTTAGGTTAGAAGAGGGTAATAATTTTATTAGATATTTTCTTAATTTACATTTCAAATGATATCCTCTTTCCCTGTTTCTCCTCCAAAAAAAAAAAAAAAAACCGCTATTCCATCCCCACTCCCCCTGCTCACCATCCTCTCCCACTTCCTCCTCCTCCCACGGGTATTTTGTTCCCCCTTCTAAGAAGGACCAAAGTATCCACACTGTGGTCTTCCTTCTTCTTGAGTTTCATGTGGTCTGTGAATTGTATCTTGAGTATTCCAATCTTCTAGGCTAATCCCCACTTATCAGTGAGTGAATACCATGTGTATTCTTTTGTGGTATTTCCCTACTGTCGCGAGCACTTATTCCCAGATTGTTAGCTAGTTCTGACAGGAGGTCTCCTTGGATTCTGACAGAGGCAAGGGAGTTGGTCTTGGTATTTGAATATGCTTTACTAACAGGTTGGTCAATTATCACAGTACACAGCATACACCAAAACAATAATCCGATTCCTATTAAGAAAAACAATCCTATACCAAACATTTAGACAGGTATTCTGTACGACCTGACCATAGCACGTCTGCTGGTCCGGGCTCGGACGTCTCAGAGACCTCTGTGGTTTCGGTTTCTTCGTCCGCCGGTGTAAGCCGATTCTCTGGGCTTACGGATGGTCTGAACTGCTGCGCTTCTCGAGCGAGAGTTGTGGTGAGTTGGGTTGGACTCTTGGGAGGTCTGATGGACGTTCGAGATGTCCCAGTGGAGTTCGCACCGATGTGGCTTCAGTAAGCGGTCATTGTGAACTCGAGCTCTCTGGGTTCCTTCCTGGTTTTTACTGCCTGTCTTATTGCTTATCTGTACTACCAGCTGTCAGGGCACTCGGACAGCTGTTCATCACTCTCTGGGTTTGGCAAACTCTTATCACACTTTCTCATCCTTGGGTGTCACACTTCTACTTCTAATTTGCTGCCTGACTCTTTTGAAGTCTTACAGTGTTCCTTACACCTACACTGGGGCATCAAGCCTTGACAAGACCAAGGGTCTCTCCTCTCATTGATGTCCCACAAGGCCATCCTCTGCTACATATAAGGCTGGAACCATGAGCCTCTCCTTGTTTACTCTTTGGTTGGTGGTTTAGTCCCTGGGATCTCTGGAGGTACTGACTAGTTCATATTGTTGTTCCTCCTATGGGGCTGCAAACCCCTTCAGCTCCTTGGGTCTTTTCTCTAGCTCCTTTATTGGGGACCATGTGCTCAGCCCAATGGATTGTTGTGAGCATCCACTTCTGTGTTTGTCAGACCCTGACAGGGCTTCTCAGAAGACAGCAATATCAGGCTCCTGTCAGCAAGCACTTGTTGGCATCTACAATCGTGTCTGGGTTTGGTAACTGTATACGGGATGGATCCCCAAGTGGAAAAAATCACTGGATGGCCTTTCCTTCAGTTTCTGCTCCAAAGTGAGGAATGGATACAGAAAATGTGGTACATTTACACAATGGAGTACTACTCAGCTATTAAAAATGATGAATTCATGAAGTTCTTAGGAAAATGGATGGAACTAGAAAATATCATCTTAAGTGAGGTAACCCAAGCACAAAAGAATACTGCATGGTATTCACTCACTGATAAGTGGGTATTAGCCTAGAAGATTGGAATACCCAAGATACAATTCACAGACCACATGAAACTCAAGAAGAAGGAAGACCACAGTGTGGATACTTTGGTCCTTCTTAGAAGGGGGAACAAAATACCCGTGGGAGGAGATACAGAGACAAAGTCTGTAGCAGAAACTGAAGGAAAGGCCATCCAGTGACTGTCCCACCTAGGGATCAATTCCATATACAGTTTCTAATTTTTTTAAATCATATTTTCTAGGAATTCTTTTAAAATATCCACAATCTCTGTTTACATAGACCCAGACAATAACACTTAGAATAATAGGCACTACCAATCCATTTTATATCATTTGCCAACTCCTTATAATGCCATACGTACATCTCTTAGTGTGCCTGTGTTTAGGGAGGTTACCGAGACACCAGCTTAGTATGAACGTCTGACACTTGTAGGCATGTACAGACAATGGATTTTCAAGGAAAGCTGGACTGCTGTGAAAATGTTCCTGGCAGATTATTCATTGAGTTGTAGTGACCTAAGAACAAGAAATGCTTATTTTTTTTTTTTTATTACATAGTCTTTGGGGATTATTTGGAAAAGGTGGATAGAAGCTGAAGCTCTGATCATTTCAGTCACAAATGAAGAAAGCTTATGATAAGCTGCAACACTTTGGGAAACAAAGGAGGTATTAACGTTGCAGTTGTTACACAATGGGTACAGTCATGTGACACAAACAACAGTACTGGGACGAGATGTACTTCAGGGACTAGAAACATTTTTAATTGTTCTTTTCAATGGCATACTTGTGTCTCTGAGACCTTTAAAGATGATTATGTCTATACCTCAAAGCTACATATAGACATTGATGTTAAATGTACAGTTTTTTAAAGATATATTTTCCTTTTATTTCAAATGTTTTTTTCCCTTACCCCAATTATATTCTACTATACTAATAGAACAATGTTTTGTTCTACCATCATTAGAGACATTAAGCATAGAGATGGGGGGGG
>JADRCD010034216.1:0-12844 GCA_019843815.1 Montemys delectorum
TGTGTGTGTGTGTGTGTGTGTGTGTGTGTGTGTGTGTGTGTGTGTGTGTAATGCTCATCAGTTACCAATTACAACTTTATAAAGATAAAGTTCAGGATATTCAATGAACATGGGCAGAAGAGAGGTGGCAGAGGAATGGAGGGCCACCTGGTCTAGTACATTGAAGAAAACATAAGAAATATTACCAAACCTTACCAAAAGAAATTTATGAATTCGATGCAATCCCCAACAAAATTCCAACACAATTTTTATAGACCTTGAAAGAGCAATTCTCAACTTCATATGGAAAAATAAAAAAACCTAGGATAGCCCAAAATCATCCTAAAAAATAAAAGAACTTCATAAGGAATCACAATCCCTGACATCAAGTAATAGTGATAAAAACTGCATGGATTTGGTACAGAAACAGACCCATTTATATATGGAATAAAATCAAAGACTCAGAAATAAACCAGCACACCTTCAGACACTTGATCTTTGATAAAGAAGTCAAAACCATACAATGAAAAAAAGATAGCATCTTCAATAAATAGTGCTGGTCTAACTGGATGTCAACATGTAGAAGAATGAAAATAGATCTACATTTATTTCTCTGCACAAATCTCAAGTCCATGTTAATCAAGGATCTTAACATAAGACTGGATACAATAAATCTTTTAGATGAGAAATTGGGACATAGCCTTGAACACATTGGTACAGGATCCAATTTCCTGAACAGAACACCGATGGCTCAAACTCTAAGAACAATTGATAAATGGGACCTCAGGAAACCGAAAAGCTTCTGTAAGACAAAGGACTCTGTCAATAGGTTTAAATGGTAGCCTACAGATTGGGAAAATATCTTCACCAACCCTACATTTGACAGAGGGATAAGATCCAAAATTCTTAAAGAACTCAAGGAGTTAAACATCAACAACCCAAGTAACTCAATTAAAAAATGGGGCACAGAGCTAAACAGAGAATTCTCAACTGAGGAATCTCAAATGGCTGAGAAGTAGTTAACGAAATGTTCAAAGTCCCTAATCATCAGGGAAATGTAAATCAAAACAACTCTGAGGTTCTACCTTATACCTATTAGAATGGCTAAGATCAAAAAGTCAAGTTGCAGGGATGTGAAGCACAGGGAACAGTCCTTCATTGCTGGTGAAAGTGCAAACATGTACAAGCACTTTGGAAATCAATTTGCCTGTTTCTCAGAAAACTGGAAATAGTTCTACCTCAAGACCCAGCTATACCACTCCTGGACATATACTCAAAACATACTCCACCATCCCTCAAAGACACTCCATTATTTTCATACCGGCTTTATTCATAATAGCCAGAAGCTGAAAACAACCTAGATGTCCCTCAATTGTAGAATGGATAAACAAAACCTAATACAGATGTGAGGGAAAGTGGTGGTGGATGGAAGACAACTGGGAGGAGTCTAGGGAAAGGAAACTGTAAATAAAAAAGTTTTATATATATATATATATATATATATATATATATATATATATACATATATATGTGTGTGTGTACATATAATATATATGTACACACATATATGTGTGTTTAAGTAATATATACATACACACACATACACACACACACACACACACACACACACACACACACACATATATATTTGGACAAGAAACATGACATACATGGCATGCATGGCATGTACTCATTGATAAAGTGGGTATTAGCCAAAAAATACAGACTACATATGATACAGATGAGTGTAACAAATAGAAAGGCCCAATGAAAGTGACTCAATCCCCCTTTGAAGGGGTAAGAAATAATCATGGGAGGCAGAGGGAGGGAGGAATCCAAGTTGAAGAGGGGAGAAGGAGGAAGGGGGACAGTATCAGTTACTAGGGGGGAGGGGACAGGAGAGAATTCCAGAGGGACAGGAGAATGCATGGAAATATGCAGCCTCAGTGGGAGGGACCCTCTAGAAAGTACCAGAAATCCAGGATGTGAGAGACTCTCAGGACTCCATGAGGATGACCTAAGCCAAAATGTCCAACAATGGGGAGAGAGAACTCTAAGAGTCCACCTCCAGTAAATAAACAGGGCTTCTAGTGGAGGGAAAGTATTACTAACTCACAGTCAAAATTTCTAACCCAGAACTGTTCCTGTCTAAAAGAACTGCAGAGACAAAAATGAGAAAGAGACTGAAGGAAAAGTGGTCTACTGACTGGCCCAACTTGGAATAATACATGTTAAATATGAGAATTCTGTGGCTTGTGAGACTATCTCAGTAAATTTGTTAAGTATCTTATTAGTTGTAATGGCACAGGTCCTAGTGCTCACAGATAAGCACTAGGGAAACCAGAAATGTTAAACATGCAGAGTTGTCTCCTCAGTGGACAATATGTATAAGCTGTTTTCATGCATTAGGCAGGGAAAGGATTTAATAACTAGCCTGGTGATCTGTAGTATGTGTAGGATCATGGTACACCTGAGTCCCTTGGACAATTATTTTTATCCCAGACACTCCCTCCCTAGTTCTCTGTTTCAGTCTGTAGAAACCATTCTTATAGAAGAGGTCACTTATAGTTTTGCAAAAGAGTTGTAGCCATGACTAAAGCTTTATTGATAATTGTCACCAATAATCACTTCCCCAAGTAGTACTATACTTAAATATATCTAAAATAAACTGCCAGGTGTCAGACTCCTGAAGTATTGTTATATTCAGCACGGGTACCCCACTAGCGAAGAATTGAGAAGGAGGCCGCTGCAATAACATGAGGTTAATTTTTTAATTGAAACTAGTATACTAGGGTCACTCTGTAATTGGGACCAGAATGACCCCGAGGAAACAAAATTCTCAGTTTTTATACCATTTCAGAACAGCTTACAATGTGGGCTGGTTACAGTTTACAACATGGGCTGGTTACACTTTATCTTGTTCATTGTTCTTTAGTTCCTATTGACTTTTCTCCTCCCAGTGTGGATAAGACACCTGTGACACTCAGGAGGGGTAGGGGAGATCCGCTTTCCCGGGGATGTCTCCTGGAAATGTGCGTTCCTTGGGGATGGGTGTTTGCACTGTAAACTCCTCTAAAACCCTTTGTTTTAAGGATAAGTGGACCTGCTTGCTTTCTGGTGTTTTTACGAGGCATCCCTGTTTTGCTCAATTTCTACAGTATGATCTAACACCAGTTCATTAAGTTATATTAAACCAAGTTTCTTTCTTGCCTTGCACAGACCATTACTCTGCCTACTCTGGTGTTGGCAGACATCCCCAAATTAGTTGAGCAACAACCATTGGTTTAGGAACCATACCCTGGGATGAGAAGTTAACTTTGTCATTGAGGCTATGTTTAATATCCATAAAGTATATTCAGTATCATTAAGATAATTTTCTATGTTGAGAATATGAGAATATATGAAAATTATAGACAAAGAACATAGATATTGGCTTTGCTGAACTGTTTGAGGTTGACATCAGTTGAGTGGAGGAAGATGAGAAGCCAAGGCTCTGAAGTGAGTAACTAAGTCCCACCTGCAATGCTCAAGTTAAGCTGGTCCAGGGGACTGGACCTGTATCAAAGCATCAGGCTGCATCTGAAGCTGCCCTGCCTGCTCCACCACTTACCTCACTACAGCTAAATCAAAGTCTCATAAGGAATGCTTATCTTCATAGAGAATTCTAAAATATGAATCCTCATTCTGACTAGCTCCAGTATAAAAAAGTCAACTAACAGGTAGTGATTGCTGTGGCTTTTGCCACAAAGTATAGTCAATCATGCCCTTCCATTGGCAATATCAGCTTACCAAGTTAGTCATATTAAATAAAAATATACAGAAACAAACATGTTCTGATCAATCTTGATTGTCAACTTGATGGGATTTAGAATCACTATAGAAACACATCTATAATATGGTTCAGGAGAGCCATAAATCTGATGGCCCTATATATCCTAATACAACAAGAGCACAATAAAATGACCTTAGAGTCTAAAAGCCATGTCCATTTCAAGAGTATATCCTATTTTGTCTTCTTGGTCCCTGGTGGTCTCATATAATAGTTTGGCTCTCTCAGTAAGCCCTGGCACCCAAAGTCTACAAAACGAGGCAGATCTTACCCCATACTTGCATTCTGATTGATGGAACTTGGATGCTAAGGATGGTTTGCTTCTGAGGTGTCAAACAGCATGAATTGGCCAGCCCCCTTGAATATATACCTCAGATAGGTGACTTCAAGTTGGCAAAGCTGGGCCTTCTTAGCAGACACTCAGTAGCAAAGTTGACTCAGCTCCTGTTGCAAGTCTCATGTGGCTTCCTGGCATGTCTTCAAGTCCAGAGCCCACAAAATGTACTGAAGCACAGTTATTTGGGGGTGGTCCTGCCAGTACTAACCCAAGTCCATATACAGTTCCTTCTCAAAGGTGGTGGGTAAGTTCTTGAATCCTTGAGCCAAGTCCAAATCAGTTGTCCCTTGAAGCCTCTCTCTCCATGTTTTGCCATTCAAAGGCAAATAGAGGCTGCTGCCCAGAGGCAGGCTGGAAAGCTTCTCAGAGGCAGTGGCTGAAACTTCAACTGATGATAGGAGCAGCTTGCTTAACAAAAGCCATGTTCACAGCTGACTGGTGCTCTCTGACTTCTAGGTCAAAAGCAGTGTAGGTCCTATAGACTTCAAAAAGTCTTTCTAGATATTCCCTGGGGTTCTCATTTTTTCCCTCCATCACCTGGTTCATCTTAGATAAATTTGTGGCCCATCTGGTGGCCTCTCAGAACCCCTCTCATCAGAATCTGGCGGTAGACCTGCAACCTCTCCTTAACTTCAACAGTGTTATAATCCCAGTCAGGTCAAGTCAAAGGAAAGGCTGCATCTATTTTAGCCTGAACTTGAGTGAGCAGCCCACTTGCTCTGACAACCAATTTCTTGGTGGCTGCCAGAATCCTTTCTCTCTCCTCTGTTGTTAAGAAGACTTGGAGCAGTTGCTGACAGTTGTCCCAGGTGGGCTGGTGAGTGAGCATGATAGAATCTAGGAGACCTGTGAGAGCTGATAGTCTTTCTAAAAATGAGTTTTGCAACTTCCATTTATAAAGATCATTACTGGAATATGACACCTACATTTCCCCTGAGCAGCCAAAAGGCTGTCTCAGACAGTCTTCCTCCCTGTGCATGGGAAGCCTACATACCCACAGCCAGTTCACAATCCAGATGAGAACTAGCAAGTTCTCCAGCTTCTGGTAGGGGATCGGGAGTGTACTCGATTGCCCCTGGCCAGGTAACAAAATACAAGTCTGTTTTGCCCCTCTCAGCCTCCACATTAAACCTGAAACAGAAATAAACCTGACACAGAAACACAGATATGGACAAGGCAAAAGAAAACCAAACAGGTGCCAGGACTGAAAAACACTCCACTATTTGAGTCAGAGCATCTTCAGTGAATTCCAGGACAAGCTCCCAAATGTAATGGTCCATCCATGATTTGCCAAAGAATGACACCCTGGACTCAAATAGTATGTAAATGCAAAGAGTGTTTTATTCTGTAGAACTACAGCATGCTAGGGTCTTATATCATCAAGATAGAGAGACACCCAAGTGAGCTTGCAGACATGATTTAAAGCACATTAGGAAATTCTGGAATAGGGGACCTCTATGTTAATCTGTTGGGTCAATCTCTATGAACACTCCATTACCATGATGTGAAGGCTGGAAATTTGCTAGGGAGGTCTGGAAACTGCTGCTGACCAATTACTCTTAGCTCAGGCCAGGTGATGGGCAGATTCTGAAGCCTGGACATGCCTAGAATTGCCCAGTCCTTGGAAACAGAGATTTAGTCCTAGTCTCTTTAACTGCCAATTTGAAGCCTGTCATGAGATCAGCCTAATCTTTCTAAACTTACAGAAAACTATGAAATCACTGAAATAATTTCATTGAACCTTGTCTTTACAACATTTAGAAATGTAAAATTATATTCTTGCAGGTGCCAATCTGTAAGCCTATCCATTTTAGGAAAGAAGTTGATTTTAGAAGACAAAGATATCTAAATTTTCAGGCAATAATTTATTAAGTTATGAATACATAGAAATTTGATTTATTGATGTATCCAATCGAAGTGCCTTGCAACAAGAAAGGAACATGTAAGTTTTTTTACAAAGCAGAAAAAAAATGTCTCAAGTCTTTGATTTAGAGAATTTCATGGTAACCCAAACAAAGAAAGCCTAATTTATTTCCAGTAATGATTGCAATTTTGCTTCTACTTTTCTTTGGATTACTAGGAACCTTTTAGAGATACTAGTACAAATTCCCTCTTTAGATTCATTATCTTATGTAATGAAGATACAATTTAAGCATTCATTGAAAACTACTGTATAATTTCCATTCTCATGTACGAAGCAAATGAAATTTTTCAGTAGGAAATTGAAAAGTTTCCATTGAGTACTTTTATACTAATTACGCCTGGAACATCCTCTAAAGTGTTACTTCCCAAACTTTAATGTGTATAGATATGACTTGGGAACTTGTTAAAATGTGGTTCAATATGACTATGCATAATCCAAGATTCTTATTTTTCAGGTACCACTTATAAGTCATAGTAAGTGACTTATATATAAGTCATAGTAAGACTTATATATAGTATAAGCCAACCAAAGGATCTATATCTCACTTGTATTGCTCTTAGATTTAGATATATTTCCCATATTTTTCATAACTACATATATAATTAGCCTTATATTTTTAAATCTACTCATTAAAACAATTTAGTTTTATTTATAACAAATTACAGGTAGAAAAACATAGTATTTTTTCTTGTTTTACTTTTATTATTTACTATATACCTTATTCCTTTGTTCAGTGTTTCCAGATTTTACTTCATAAATTTATATAATTTTCATATTTTGAATCACAAATTTATATAATTACTTTTGGGTATTTTTACTTCCTGGTCTCTAATTCATCTTTTTCCACTGGCACCCTTCTTCTCAAAAAGTTCACCCTCATATTTTGAGTTGTGTTCCACTGAGTTTAATTAGAGTTATTTTCTCAAACATGAGCAGGAACTTCTTTGTTGAAACAAGGATAATTTATCTGTGTCTATATCATATTATAATGCTTCTAAAATTCATATAGAATTCAGTGGAAAAGAGAATAGAGACAAGAAAAATAAATTGTTGTACTTAGTTTCTTACAAGATTTTAGCCTACAAGTGACTTTGATTGCAGCTATATTCATTTCTTTACCATTTTCTGTGATAGAATAATCCATAAAAAGCAATGCAAAGGAGAGGGGTGTTGCTTAAGCTCTCAATTCCAAGTGTCACTATATCATTGAAGGGAAGTCTCAGTGGCAGGAGACTGTGAAATCTGGTCACATAGTATTCAAAATCAAGAGCATAGAAAGAATGTACTGGCAGCAGGTGTATAGTAGAGGATTGCAAATTCGATCATCAATAGGAGGAAAGGACCTCGGCCTTGTGAAGGTTTTGTGCCCCAGAGTAGGGGAATGCCAGGGCCAATAAGTGGGAGAGGGTGGGGTGACAGGCATGGGGAAGGGGGAGGCAAATGGGGTTTGTTCTTGTTTTTGTTTGTTTGTTTGTTTGTTTTGGAGGGGAACCTGGGAAAGGGAAAATTTACATGTAAATAAAGAAAATATCTAATTAAAAAAAAAAAGAAAGAATGAATGCATACTTAAAAACTCAAATTGTTTTCTTTTTTTCCTTCAAACCAAGGCTCATGTAGCAGTTTGAATAAGAATGCCACTGGCCCAGGCTTATATATGTAAATGATTATGGAGTGGTGATATTTGAAAGATTTAGCCTTGTTGGAGGAAGTATGGCCCTGTTGGAGGAATTGTGTCACTGAGGGTGGGATTTAAGGTTTCAATAGCTCATTCATGCCAGGCCCGATGTTTCAGACTTCCTGCTACCTGTTGTTGGATCCTGATATAGAACTCTCAGATGCCAAGTCTACCTCCAAGCTACCAGGTTCCCCACCATGAAGATAATGAACTAATCCTCTAAAACAATAAGCAAGTCCCAGTTAAGTGTTTCTTTTAAAAGAGTTGTGGTTATGGTGTCTTTTCACTGTAGTAGAACACTGACTAAGACATCTCAGGACACGAAGTGACGTCATCATAGCACATAAAAGAGTAGGGGCTAAATCTAGATGCAGTTTCCATAATGGAGTCCTCTGAGCTAATGTGAGGTGTGGGGTGTGTGTGTGTGTGTGTGTGTGTGTGTGTGTGTGTGTGTGTGGCTTATTTTTCTGCTTTCTAAGTTTGGGTTATAAAAATAGGAAATGTCTCTTTACATTTTGAATAACAATGCCCTACTTTAGGATTATATATATGAACACTTGTGGAATAACACTATGTGAAAGGATTAAGAGTTTTGGCATTGTTGAAGTAGGTGTGGCCTTGTTAGAGGAAGTGTGTCACTGTAGATGAAATTTATTGTTTCTAAAGCCCATGCTATAATGCCACAAATACTGTCAGAAATAATTTTGTGAAAGTTTGTTCATACATATTTAGTCTAAAACTAAAAGAATATTGTTAAATTGTTAGCCTTTAAATCCCTTTTAGAAACTGATAAATTATTCAAAAGTAACTTTTGTTTGTGTATATGCTTAAGTGAAAAACAAAACCAAAACGCTGTTGCTTCTACCACTTTATATGTGCATGTATATCAAAAGTTGTGTCCCCCCTTTGTGAGGGAAGCTTGTTTATTATAACTCAGTGCAGGAGTTAAGGCAAATTGAAATACGACAAACCCATCCTAGATGATTCTGTGTCACTGTGAATTTTAAAGAAATACTCCTAAAAGTGTTAACTCTAAGCAAGATCCACATCCAGTTATTTTTTTAATAAAATAATCAAACTTAAAATAAGGAGTTAATAATTCTTAAATAGTTATAATTTCTAGTATTTTTCTTAAATATTGTTTGTAAAGAGTAAGTTGAAATGTTCACTGTCATTTAGAATAAAAAGCTAGAGTATTTCACAGTATCAGATTACTTGCTTTCAGAAGGAAGAAATAATTGTACGAAAATTATTCTCTTTTTTTTCAATTTTTGTTTTAGAATTATGTCTTACCATGAGATAACAAAGATGATGTGAAAATATTCTTTGTGAAATGTCTTTATAGTATTTTTTTCTAGAACCTTAGTATATTTAATGATGTTTTTTACCTTGCATTTCTTTACTGTTAGCAGTTAATATACATATTCTTTTATATAACTAATTACATGTAAGTTTCTTTATTTTTATATTTTTCTTGTTATCTAGTTTAAAGAACAAAATGTTTTCAGTCCTTAAAATTTGGAAAGTTTAGTGGTTAGTTATTTTTATATTTCCTTTTAGTAAATACTGTGTACAGCCTTGAAAACTTCACTGTGTGCATCAAAACAAGGAACAATCTGTTTTCTGCTTATTGTAAATTAAGTAAGGTTGTTATAATAAAAACCAAAATAAGGGAAAAATAAAAAAAAAAAATTACTGTTTACATGTTCACAAGCCAATCCAATTCAGAAGATTCCTGATTGAGAAAAATCTATAAATTCAAGATTATGTCGAGTTGACAACTAAAACTAATCACTAAAATGGGTGACCTTTAATGTCACAGTCATAGGCCTTGTTGAATGCTTGATGACATTTCTTACTTTAGATTAAATTAAAAAGTATTGTTAGTGCCTCTAAACTGAAATTTACTTTAATTAACATTAGTTGTTGAATAAATAAATATATATCAATACTTATCTAATACTAATATATGTCTTGATAAAATTGCATGAAGAGTACATAAATTTTTTTACAGTTATTTATGGACATCAGTTACATTCTAAATAAAAAATCTTTATGAAGTTTTACTAATTTTATCACTTAATATATTAGTATTAGATAAGTTATCCCAAGTATGATTTTGTGCTTAGTAGTGAACTCTTGCTAAATGATTTTATGTACAAATGTGTATTTGCTTGAAAGACAATATAAATTATTTTGTAATACATGAGTTCCTAGTAATAAGAACCTGAAAAACTAATAATATAGAAAGAAGGTAGCTAAATGTATATGATAGCTGTTTATCTTATACTCTTTAAGGGCCCACAAAATTAATGCCTTTTCTCCTTTCAATTTTTAATTCATAAAAAGTATTTTAGTTAGAATATAACAGGTGTTCATAAATAACAGTAAAATTACAAAGTACACACACACACACACACACACACACACACATATACACATACTCACAATTGGTCATTTTTATCCAGCATCTAGAAAATATAATGAAATTAAGCAACTTCATTAATTAGACTGGCATAGTAATAAAATTTTCAAAAATTATATAGGATAACTTTGAATGTATTCAGAACTTTATGATTAGTGCAATTTTGTATGTGTAGTTGTAGAAACCAGACTAAAATAAAGTAGCTGACAATTATTAAATGTTTATAATTATTTTATTGGATTTTGATATTGCCCTGTTTGTTAGCATAAGGAAATGTAAACTTATTTTAGAGATCACCCTAATGCCAGAGATTCTCTTTGTTCTAGAATATAAGTGCTGCTCCAGATCTTTCCCAATAATATTAAGCTGTTCTGAACACATTTATAGTGAATTCTCTTTATCTTATTTTCTTCTTTCAAAATTTAGGTTACTAGCTGATGGAACAGGAATGAAGACAGTGGTTATCCTTGAAATCTGTGCTGTTCTCACCAGACTATGAGTGAATGAATATGACATTTTTTTTTCCATTTTGATGCTCAGTACCTTGAGTATTAGAAAAATGATAGGAGCTCAATAGATAAGTCTATAAGCTTGAAAATTTACAATGTATTTAACATTATACATGTTTAGGACACAATTTCCATAGGTTGAATTTTGCATAAGAAGAAGCAATAAAAATTTTCAATTTTCTGAAATAGATTTACAAAGAATATTAAAATAGCACTTTAGTTTTCCATGGATTAGGTTTTTAAAATTTTATATTGTTTTAATCTCTTAATTATATCACCTCCTATTTTTTTCAATTTCTCAACATTGTTCACTGTTCCTTCTTGCTCTTCCTGGTTCTTAAAGTTTTACCTCAAAGTCATGACCTCACAGTTGCTATCTCTGGATAGAAAATATCTGTGTATTTCAACATCTCATTTATTTTCTTAAATATTATATATGAGTTATAAGTGAGTATAACCACAAAATCTAGTTATAACACTTAGTATGTATTTACCTAATGGTAATTTCATTTCTATATGAGCAAAGCTCCTCCTGTCACTGTATTTTGCAGCTGAACAGATGGCTCAGAAATCTTAACAAAAAAAATTAATGCAGGGATAAACAAATAGATATATAGGTATATGCACAATAAACTTTCTTACATGAAATTCAACAAAATATATATGATCATGAAAACCTTATAAGATAAATAAAATCATTTAGGCTTATAACAGTTTCTACAATTTATTTCTGATATGCTTTCATTTAATGGCAAAAAATAAATTACTGACAAATAACTGATAAAAAGCAATGCATAAGTGATGCAGGATAAAATAACATAGTAAATCTATATGCTCCTAAGTTATAATCATTCTCTAAACTCATTTTAGTCTAGATATTGCTGCTTCATTATGAAAGCCTCCTACTCCTAAAAAGAAAATTTATCAGTTCATCTTTAATAAAATCTTGTAAAATAAGTAAATATAGTTTATTTGGTTAGCTTAAAAATAAAAATAGTAATTTTCTATGTTTGAATATTTAATCTACCACATTATATTCAGATTCATTGTTTTGTAATTTAGGGTTGCATTTGTAGAATATTAACTTATACGTTAAGAAAAGGTGTATCTTAGCTTTATAAAGGAGTTATAAAGAGTACCTTAAGGTGGGAGTGATTTTAAAATAATTTATAAGCATCTATTTATGGAAGTATTTCACATTCTGTTCTTCCATGTCCATAGCAGAGTGGCAGGTGAAGATGCTTTCTGAATGATGAATCTTATCAAGCTCACTTTTGTCACATTTTCTCTTTTCTCTTCAATAATTTTTAATATAATGGAATAAAAATGATGTAATAGTAATGGCCATTTGGAGTAAAAAAATTTGGATCATATCTTTTTCTTAGTTTAAAAAAAAAAAAAACTAAAAATAAGTAGGCTTCTATCACATATCAGAGACTCTATGGGTTTAACCCCATAATAGAATTACATGTGCGGAACAAAAGGCAAAAAATGGGATTGTCAGAACCACAAAAATTAAGCAGAATTACAAGAGTCACAGTTTATTGAAATCCTTTTTGTTCTTTGTTTCTCCAGCCTTTCTTTGTCCTGTTCCTAGGATAGAACCCAGTTTCTTACCTATCTTTCTCATTTCTTTCTTTCTAATCGTTATTCATTTTCTTCTTCCTTTCTTTTTCTCCTCACTCCTCTTCCCATCTCTTTTCTTTCTTTCCTTCTCTTAATGTCTCTCTATTAATAAATAAATATTCCTCTTTTACCAGATAATGTAGAATCTCTGTAGAAAAATGTAATACCTTGAGAGTTAAAATATATGTTGTATTATATTGATGGAACTAAGGCAGAAATCATGTGTATATCATATATTTCAGTCTTCTAGAACTCAAATTAATTTAAATTTCTGAACAAAACTCATAATAACAACATTCAATAGAAACCCACAAAATAAGCAAACTATTTGAAATGTTGTAATACTTTTAACTTTAACTCAGAGATACTTTCATTTCCTCTTGTCATATTTTTATTCAACCATCTCGAAGCTGAATCGTGTATCTTACCATTATGAAGAAGAAAGTATACTCTATTGAAAATGAAGAGGATAAGTTAAAGCTTTGATTTAAAATTTTTCTGTGCTTAAGATGATAAAGAATATATATATATGCCTATATA
>JADRCD010034239.1:0-16434 GCA_019843815.1 Montemys delectorum
TATCTATCTATCTATCTATCTATCTATCTATCTATCTATCTATCTATCTATCTATCCATCCATCCATCCATCCATCCATCCATCCATCCATCCATCCATCTAAAAAGGGAATTTATTAGAATGGTTTATAGGCTATTGTAATCTAGGTACTCCAACAGTAACAGTCAACAAACAAAAGGTCCAAGAATCCATCAGTTAATTAGTTCACAAGGCTGGATGTCTCAACTGGTCTTCATGATGTCAGAATCCTGGAGTAGGCCCTAACGGAAGTGAAGGAAGGGGCTTGCTAACAAGAGTGAGAGCAAGCAGGTCATAAGAGAGCACCTTCTTCCATGCCCTTTCTATAGGCTGCCAGAAGGAGGCATGCTCGAGATTAAAGTGAGTCTTCCCACCTCAAAAGAGCTGATTAAAAGTAGGTCTTCCCACGTCGAAGAATTTAATTAGGAAACAATAAAAAAACACCTCTCCCAGGTGTCTCCAGCCATTCGGGTTCAGCTATTTCCAGATTCAGTCAAGTTGACAACCGAGAATAGCAAGAAGAACCACCATACATGACACATGAGTTGCATTGTGTAAAGCTTCTGAAAGTCTCACTGTGGGGAAAGTGCTGAGCTTGTTTAAACTGGACAGAAGGCTGTTGATTTTATCTTTATTCAAACTAGCCACCATATACATTTCGAGAATTTATTTTAGTTTACAGAAATAGACTAAATGCTTTGTATTTCTATTGCCACGTGGCAAAGTTCATTAATCTTTTTTTCTCCAGCCCTTCTTACTCACTTTGTAAGTAAACATGGATGATGAATATCTTCAAGAGGAATATGCTTCTAGTTTATTAGAAAGGAGAACAATTTGGATTTTGGAAATTATTACTTTATATTTATTAATTTCCAGGGAGTAACAAATATTCTCCACAAGAAGCCATAGAGCTCAGTTGCTAGGAATTGTGTTAGATGATTTGGTAAGGTTTAAATGTTTTAAACTGTGGAGATGAGCCCGTACCCAGTGCAGGATATGCTTAGGACAGAAAGCTACCAGAACACCTTTGATCCTCAGTGGCTGCTGCAAAGGTTTACACAGAGTGTTACTGCTTAGAATGCTCCCTTGGTTGTTAAACTTGTCAGTCTATCTCAATGCAAAATGAATTCTACAAATAGAAACAAGAGGTGTAGACAATTTTCTAAGTTTTAGTTCTTTAGGTAGTTTTAAGAAAACTGCTGGGCAGTGATGGTGCACGCCTTTAATCCCATCACTGGGGAGGCAGAGGCAGGTGGATTTCTGAGTTCAAGGCCATCCTAGTCTACAGAGTGAGTTCCAGGATAGCCAGAGCTATACAGAGAAACCCTGTCTCGAAAAACCAAAAAATAAAAATAAATAAAAAAATAACCAAACCAAACCAAACCAAAACAAAACAAAAAACCAAAAAACAAATAAACAAACAAAAACCAAAACAAAAACAAAACCAAAAAAACTAAGAAGGATCAAAGTATCCACATTTTGGTCTTCCTTCTTCTTGAGTTTCATATGGTTTCTGGTTTATTAGAATTCATTTTTGTACTGCACAGTAGAAGGTAAGAGAGGTCAGAATAAAAGTTCAAAACATATTTTTGTCATAACTGAAGCTGATAATTTTTTTTAAAAACTCATTCCATTACATATTTTAGCATGCACATCTGCACAGAAACATAGGGAATAAGATGCAAAATGTAGATATTAGAAACATCATAATATGATATTCCAAACAATTGTACAATCTAGGATTTGGCTTGTGTCACATATTCCCAAAGACAATCTTCAAATATTTAGCATGAACACTGATGTAGGAGAGTCATGTTTGTGAAAGCCATAGCTCTGTTTGAAGGTGGAAAAAAAAATAGTTCACTGTGTCCCAGCTTGCACAAGAAGTCAGATCAATGGCAAAGTGAAATTCTTTATATTTTTTTTTCTGTTTTTTTTTTTATTGGATATTTTCTTTATTTTTATTTCAAATATTATCCCCTTTCCTGGATTCTCCTCTAAAAATCCCCTAACCTCTCCACCTGACTCCCTGTTCTTCAACCCAGCCACTCCTGCTTCCTGGCCCTGGCATTCCCCTACACTGGAGCATAGAGCATTCACAAGACCAAGGGCCTATCCTCCCATTGATGACTGACTAGGCCATCTTCTGTTACATATACAGCTGGAGCAATGAGTCCCACCATGTGTACTCTTTGGTTGGTATAGTCCCTGGGAGCTCTGGGGGTATTGGTTTGTTCCTATTGTTGATTCTTCTATGGGGCTGTAAACCCCTTTAGCTCCTTAGGTCCATTCTCTATCTCCTCCTTTGGGGACCCTGTGCTCAGTCCAGTGGTTGGCTGCAAGCATCCACCTCTGCATTTGTCAGGCAGGCACTGTTAGAGTCTCTCAGGAGACAGCTATATCAGGCTCCTGTCAGCAAGCACTTGTTGGCATCCACAATAGTGTCTGGGTTTGGTGACTGTATATGGGATGAATCTCCAGGTGGGGCAGTCTCTGGTTGGCCTTTCTTCAGTCTCTGCTCTACACTTTGTCTATGTATCTTATGCCATGAGTATTTTGTTTCCCCTTATAAGAAGGACCGAAATATTTACACTTTAGTCTTCCTTCTTGAGTTTTGTGTGGTTTGTGGATTATATATCAGGTATTCTGAGATTCTTGGTTAATATCCACTTATCAGTGAGTGCATACCATGTGTGTTTTTTTGTGATTGGGTTACTTCACTCAAGATGATATTCTCCAGATCCACCCATTTCCCTAAGAATTTCATATATTCATTGTTTTTAATAGCTGAGTAGAACTCCATTGTGCAAATGTACCACGTTTTCTGTATCCATTTCTCTGTTGAAGAACATCTGGGTTGTTTCCAGCTTCTGGTTATTATAAATAAGAATGCTATGAACATAGTGGAGCATGTGTCCTTATTACATGTTGGAGCATCTTCTGGGTATATGCCCAGGAGTGGAATAGCTGGGTCTTCAGGTAGTACTACATCCAATTTTCTGAGGAACTGCCAGACTGATTTCCAGAGTGGTGGTACCAGCTTGCAATCCCACTAGCAATTGAAGAATGTTCCTCTTTCTCCACATCCTCACTAGGAACTGCCGTCACCTGAGTTTTTGAACTTAGCCATTCTGACTGGTGTGAGGTGGAATCTCAGGGTTGTTTTGATTTGCATTTCCCCAATGACTAAGGATGCTGGACATTTCTTTAGGTGCTTCACAGCCACTTGGTATTCTTCAGTTGAGAATTCTTTATGTAGTTCTGTTCTACATTTCTTAATAGGGTTTATTTGGTTCTATGGAGTCTAACTTCTTGAGTTCTTTGTATATATTCGATATTAGCCTTCTATTGGATGTAGGATTGGTAAACATCTATTTGCAATCCACTGGTTGCTGTTTTGTTCTGGTGACAGTATCCTTTGTCTTACAGAAGCATTGCAATTTTATGAGGTCCCATTGGTGTTCGTAATCTGTTCAGGAAATTTCCCCCAGAGCCCATGTGTTCAAAGCTCTTCTCCACTTTCATTTCTATTAGTTTCAGTGTATCCGGTTTTATGTGGAGGTCCTTGATCCACTTGACTTGAGCTTTGTACAAGGAGATAAGAATGGATCAATTTGCATTCTTCTACATGCTAACCACCAGTTGAGCCAGCACTATTTGTTGAAAATGCTGTCTTTTTTTCCACTGGATGGTTTTAGATCCTTTGTCAAAGATTGACCATAGGTGTGTGGGTTCATTTTTGCGTCTTCAAATCTATTCCATTGATCTACCTGCCTGTCACTGTACTAATACCATGTAGTTTTTAATCACAATTGCTCTGTAGTACAACTTGAGGTCAGGGATGGTGATTCCACCAGAAGTACGTTCATTGTTGAGAATAGTTTTTGCTATCCTAGGTTTTTTTTATTATTCCAGATGAATTTGCAAATTGCTCTTTCTAAGTCTGTGAAGAATTGAGCTGGAATTTTGATGGGGATTGTATTGAATCTGTAGATTGCTTTCGGCAAGATGGCCATTTTTACTATATTAATCCTGCCAATCCATGAGCGTTGGAGATCTTTCCATCTTCTGAGATCTTTGATTTCTTTCTTCAGAGACTTGAAGTTCTTGTCATACAGATCTTTCATTTGCTTAGTTAGAGTCACACCAAGGTATTTTATATTATTTGTGACTATTGTGAAGGGTGTTGTTTCCCTAATTTCTTTCTCAGCCTGTTTATCCTTTGTGTAGAGGAAGGCCACTGATTTGTTTGAGTTAATTTTATATTCTGCTACTTTGCTGAAGTTGTTTTTCAGCTTTAGGAGCTCTCTAGTTGAATTTTTGGGGTCACTTAAGTATACTATCATATCACCTGCAAATAGTGATCTTTTGACTTCTCCCTTTCCAATTTGCATCCCTTTGATATCCCTTTGTTGTCTAATTGCTCTGGCAATTTTGAATAGGTAGGGAGAGAGTGGGCTGCCTTGTCTAGTCTCTGATTTTAGTGGGATTGCTTCTAAGTTTCTCTCCAGTTAGTTTGATGTTGGCTACTGGTTTGCTGTATATTGCTTTTACTGTGTTTAGGAATGGGCCTTGAATTCCTGATCTTTCTAAGACTTTTATCATGAAGAGGTACTGGATTTTGTCAAATGATTTCTCAGCATCTAATGAGATGATCATATGGTGTTTTTCTTTGAGTTTGTTTATATTGTGTTTGTGGATTACATTGATGGATTTCTATATATTGAACCACACCTGCAGTCCTAGGATGAAGCCTACTTGATCATGATGGATGATTGTTTTGATGTGTTCTTGGATTCAATTTTTGAGAATTTTATTGAGTATTTTTGCATCATTGTTCATTAGGGAAATTGGTCTGAAGTTCTCTTTCTTTGTTTGGGTCTTTGTTAAAATTGCCTTTTTGATATGGGAAAATATGCACATAACCAAGAAAAATGAAAAAACAGTAAAAAAATGTCCTCATTGCTGTTCTCAGTTCTATATGGGTCTAGTCAGTGATGATGTTATTGTTTCCAATTCCTCAGGAACTTTCCTATGCACATTCAGTACTAACTAACTAGCTAGTGGGTTTTAATGTTTGAATTTTTCAGAAATAGTTCTGAGCCCTAAAAGAAGTATTATAAATTCTTCAAAATATGAGGTAATAGAGTACTGATCCTTAGGCATTGTGGAGTGTATGTGCACACATGTGTGCTTGTGTATATGTGTGAATGTCTATGTATGTATATATAAGGGTTTGTGTGTGTACATGTGTGTAATATGTTCATGTGTCTCTATATGTGTATTTGTGTGGGCTTGCATGTATGTATGTGACAGTATGTATGTATATATGTATGTATGTAAAAGTGTGTGTGTTATATGAGGGTATGTGTGTTATGTAAGGGTGTGAAGGGGGAGGATGATGTATCTGTTATTAGAAAAGTCAATACTTTTGAGCTAGTGACAGATGTTTCCCTTTATTTGAGGTTAGGATAGTAACACAAACTGTAACATGCTAGAACAGGGGCAAGTTAATTTCGTAGTTTAGTGCGTTTCTGATTTTTTTAAAAATCATGAATTAGCTGAGGAAGTATGAACTCCTAGCTGTGTAAAGAAATGGTTTGTTATTATTCAAAAGCAAATTGCATCTCATCTACTTAGAAGGCCAGTCATGGAAATGTGGATTACTAAAAAGTAGACTTAATGCTTTAAAATTATATCGCATCTACATCTAAAGTCCACAATTGATATATTGTATATAATACTAGAATAGAGTAGACATTATGAAAATAGAATATTCAAAGTTTATGAGTAGAAAATGACAAGGAAAGGTATCTCTGTAATATAAAAAACTAAGTGGAGAAGAATCACTGGAGAATGTTAATAGAGGAAATTATGTTCCATTAACAGGGGAGGTGAGGTGTCTTAATTAATAAATGTATTCCTTCTACACAATTTCAGCTTCAATATTTTAATAAAGGTAGAATGGGATAGTGGGAATAATAGTCCTCATGGATGTGAAGTTGCATGTGCTTTGTGATTTTAGGAATGGAATGAATCTTAAAGACATTTATCGTCCAGGAACAAGTCCCCTGAATCCTCAACAAACTTTGAGGTGATAACAGTTAATACATATATTGGAAATATCCAAGAGGCATAGCAGGACATGAAATAAGACAATCTTTGCATTTATAACACATCTTAAAGCTTGCCTTTAAAATTTTGGGGAAAATCAGAACAGTATTATTTGAAATATGGCCACAGCCCATGATGTCTCAAAGGGGTGGAGACAGAGACAGAGACTCTTTATTCAGTCTTCACTTTGGTAATATGGAGGGCTACTCTTTACGGTTAAAGTTGAATTGAGGTACTTTTTGATGAGGACAAGATGAAAAGTAAGAACAAGGCATGGTGTTCTTACCCTGCCTTGGTAACCACGGGGCTGTTGCTTAGGCAAGTCTTATCTATCAAGCCCCTCTTCTGAGAGAAAGGTCAGCACTCAGCTATGAGTGAGTGTGCAGAGCCACTGTTGATGACAAAGCAGGTGGGAGTCACTCCAAGAGTCAGTAAGCACAAGAAACACAGGCAGACAGGTAAACACCAGTGTGGAGAGAGCAGATGCCTGTGGTTTGTGAACAGTTTAGACTCTGAGCAACTTTGAGTGGTCTGCTGGCTCTTGTTTGCAATCTCCATTTATGTATCAAATCTCTCTTATATACAAATTGCATCAACCCCTGCCCCCTCTCCCCACACTGCCCCGCTGAGAAGTCCAAAAACACTTCACAAAAGCGGAGGAAAGTTCCTGAAAACCCCGGATCCATGTGAGTGCCAGGAGAAGTCGCATACAGGCGTGGCTTTCACATCGAGTGAAGAGTGAGTCTGCGCTGGTATGAAAGGATGCTTCTGAAGGTCGCCACATGCTTACAGTGTGTGTGCGCTCACTGCTGTGGTTCAGAACCCAGTCTGCAGTGGCCCTCTTGCTGATTTGTGACCACATCTGGATACCTAAAGAATTTATCTTAGGGGAGCTTGAACTTCCATGTAATCTTTTAAAGATAGAATGTCTTTTCCAAATGTCCTTTATAGTTTAGTATCGTTCTAGAATTTTACCCATTTCCCTCCCCCACCCCCTTCAGACAACAGGGAGAGAAAACTAAGCGTAGCATTTGGGAACAAACCATAAAATTAAGTCATGTCAGGAAACCAAAACAAAAGGGGAAAAAACAGAGAAAGATCTGAGTGCATACACAAACCACAGCCTCTGTGAACTCACATAAAAATAAGCAGGGGGAAGGCACTGTGGCAGTTTCAGAGTGGGGCATTGTTCACCGGAAAACAGAGAGATTCACTACGGAGGACATTATTCTTCAGAGACTGACAGGGTCTCATTCACAGCACCAGGACTGATGGTGCATGTACAGCCAGTTTGCCAAACAGCACAGCACTGGGATGCAGGTCCCCAACGGTGCACTGAGATCATTGCTGAGGACACTCAGCGATCACATAAGGGACACTCTGTCTGCTCTCTGGGAGATGCAGTTCGCCTGCACTAATTGCCGGCTTGGGAGCCTGGAAAAGGCAGCTCTGTGCCCACATACTGCATTCCCTTTGTTGGGCAGCTCTCACGGACTGCTCCTCCGGGCATTGTGCATGTGTTAACAGAGAGCCTGAACGGCCTTTAAAAGCTATGCGCATCTCTAATTCTTTGCACTGGTCTTACTCACAGCTGATGAGAGGAAGCTAGCAGATAGTAGTGAGTCACTATAGCAGGTAACTTACGTGGGAAAAGAAGTCTAAGAAATCCAACTGCTAATGCTTACAGAAAATCACTTTTCTGAAGAATCTATTTGCCTATTAACCATCTATTTACTTTGGAATTTTCAAAGTATGTATTTTAACTAAGGCTTTTGTGTACTTCTCTTTATTTTATAAAAAAAGGCTGGAGATAGAGCCAGGCATAGTGGCCCATGTCTGTAACCCTAGCAACAGGCAGTTGAGACAGATGCCCTCAGGCTTTGAAGCTCTCCGGGACCCACAGTGAGTTCCAGAACAGTCTGGGATACATAGTGATATCTGCTCAAAAACCAAACAAATATGCCAAACAAACAACCAACTAAACAAAGAAACAATAACAGTATAGATTTAAATTTAGAAAATGCTGTTGTTAAAGAAAGTGAGTAATATAAAACGAGAATGGAAAATTAGAGTCAAGGAAGTGCACATTTGCCTGCTTGTAGATGGTTGGTGCAACTGTGTAAAACACAAAGCCTAAGAACTTGAAGCATTTATAGATGTAGGGATGGCTTGGCTGTCAACTCGATTGTATTAAGAAGGACTGGGGAGATGAATAAAGCAGAGCTCAGGATAGAACTATGGGTAAATTTACGTTCTATAGGCCTATAAGCAATAAGCCTAACTTGGATGCTTCTAAACTTTAGCAAACAAACAAATTTTTCTTCACAAATTTAGGATATTTGAATTAACAATCCAAAATTAGAACGAATAACTTGAGCATGGGAATTATATTTTAAGGGGTAAGAATGTAGCTTAGTGGTGGAGTCCTTGCCCAGCATTGTATGAGGGCTTGCACGTATATTCCTTGTACCTCAAGAAAACAACAGTAGCAAAGAATCATGGCTTCTCTATTCTGTGTGATATCACAAGCTTCTCTTTGTAAAAATAATTGTGCATATGTATCTGAATGTATATGCACACACACATACTCAAAAATAAACTTTATATTATAAAATACTAGAAAATGGCTAAGTAAGTAAACTGGTTGCTATTGAAGCAGAAGGACCTGAGTTGGGATCCCCAGCATCCATGTAAAAGCCTGCCATGGTAGCATGCATTTGCAACCTCCATACTTGGGGTAGCAGAGACAGGCAAGTTTGGCGGGGCTCTCTGACCAGCAAGGCTAGCCAAATCACTGATCTTTAAATTAAGTGAAAGATCTTATCAAAAAAAAAAAAACAAAAAAAACAAAAAAAAAAACCAAGGTGATGAGCCCTAACGAACATCAATATTGACCTAGGATCGCCATACAGGCAAACATGGGCAATTGTATGTTTCACCTATGTACACACAAGCACACTCAAACATATGCACACATGCATGTACACACACATGTGCACATACCATAAAAAACACAGAGAAATAAGTCTTAAAAATATAAAAAATATGACAAAAAGCTGCTTATCTTTTAAAGACTATAAAAGACTGACCTGGTGTTATGACTACGCCATTTCCATTGACCACAGGCCTTTCTTCCTCTTCCTCCTCTGGAGGCTCTATACTTGCTTTCTCCATGTTGGTCACGGACTTATTTCTCTTCCGCTTCCCCTCAGCACTTGGAGTAGCTCCCGGAAGTATCTGGTCTGTTACATTTAATAATGGAGCTGGTTCAGCTGGAGGCTTCGGGGTACCGTAGTAGTTGTCTGTAACAGATAGCCAAACATTCTATGCTCAAATCTTTCTCCTACATGTGCATAGTTTTTAAAGAATCACAATTATATCAATTTGTATTCTATTTATCTACCAATTTATACATTATTCACATATGGTTTTATAAGCACATATTACACATCTTTATTTCCATTTTTCTGTGCTTTAATGCATAAGAGAAAGGCTTATGTTAATTAGCATCTTTGAGTGCTTTAATGTATTGAGCTTTCAAGTTAGAACTTTATGCACTGTTTTTGGATGACATATAACTAATTTCAAATCATTTTAAGCCAAGTTCATATATACTAAGTCTTCAAATCTGTTTATCCTTTTAAAAGTGGATGTTAATCATTAAGATTAAAGGTAATCTCTGGGTTTGTTCTTATTTTCAAATCTCACATCATTCTGTAAAGGATACTTTGTTTTTCTCTTGAGGGGGACTCTGGCTATCATCCTGCCTAGAGCTGCCTCCATGCCAGGTCCAAGGTTCCCTTAGCTGCAGAAAGTGAGCCGCTCCTCTCATTATCCTTCAGATTACCACTGCCCTTTTAAAGCCCCAGTGTCTGAGCTATGGGATAACTCTCCTTCCTCCTCACTATGAGATTTTAGTAAGAAACAAATCCTTATTTATATTTTTGTTTGTGTGAAGCCTAGAACACACTTATTTTAAGATGTTATTTAATATTCATATATGCATATAATCATATCCACACCCAATTTTCACCTCTTAAAATCATACTTTTTTCTCTAATAAGAAGCTGGCATATAACAGGCATGCATTGAATGTCTGTTAAATAAGGCAATTATATGTTTGCCTTTGCATGTTCAAGAGAAATTATTTTATCTAAAATGTTCAGAAATGTGATTGGTAAAGAACATAGGTGTTAGTTTGAGAATCGTTTTCAAATTTTAGCAACAATTTCCTACACACGTTGGTGTGTACAGTTAACTGAGTAATTGTTGTATTCCTGTACACAGTTATTAAGTCTCTATTGATATTGACTATGCACCCAAGCATTCCTTTGCATGTTGAGAAACCGTGATGACCACCCTAAAATTTTTATCTTACAAGATGCTTAATAACCTGCTATGGAAGACCAACTTAGACATCAACTATGTAAGCACTGTGATGGACCCAACCCTGTAAGGAGACTGAAGAGAAAGTGAACATAGCCACCTGTCTTCCTAGGTTAGGGGACTGCAGGCATGTACCACCACATGCTCTGTGGTAGCTGGTTTCTTTGTTAAGGAGAATCTGTACACAAACTGCCTCTGAGGGAATGAAGGTCAAACTCCGCTCAGCCCCTTTGATTTGCTCAAGTCCAGGGAATTCACCCAGCAGGCTGAGCTCCTCCCATTCCCCCACCAGAGGTGTGAGGTGGGAGTAAGCAGCATGGCAGACAAAATGTCTGTTCTACTTTGATTTCAGAAGAGGGATCTGGTGACAATTAAACTTGACTGTCAACGCAAAAGAATTAAAAGATGACTCACAGATCAGGGCAGGGTGATTGGCAGGTGAATAAAAGAAGGGACCCACCCTGAATGTGGGTATGACTGATCCACAAGCTTGGCGCTCAGGGAATCAAAAGTGGGAAAAAGAAGGAGCTAGAAGTACACATAGCTCAGGGTTTGCTGAGTGGGTTCCCATATGGCTGCTCCTGTCACATGTAGACGATATGCTTCACATTCTTCAGACTTTCAATGTCCACCCCACAGATCTCTCCGAACTGGGATTCAAAACTCCTTGTTTTGAAGCTTTGGCTTTTTGGACTCATCAGCTACTGATTTTTCAGATCCCCATCCTGTACAATATTTAGCCAATATAATAATTCTTTTTTTTATATAATTATGTAAATGTTTCCACTGGCTCAATTTCTCTAGGTAACTTAAATGTAAAGGTGGAGCCCTTTCTTCAACCTACCTTCTCTCTGTACCCTGCATAGACGGCAAGGCCCTAGGGATGTTGGGTAAGCAGATAAAACAAATGTCTTATCTACAACATCGACTGGAGCCAGAACCAGTTAAAACACCTTGGAACTAAACTGTGAGTGACCTAGTTCAAAAAATTGGGCATTCTTTACTCTCTCTCTCTTCTCCCTCCCTCCCTTGGAAGCGCAGGTTACCAATACACCGACTCCTTGGCTCCGCCTCCGCTTTGTCTACTCTTTGCTCCTCCCCCAGACCTCAGTGTCTCTGAGCTGTGGTTTCTACTTGCCAGCTAATTTGCAGCACGCTCACACTGGCTAACAGGCTATAGCTTTGGCTAAAAGCCTGTCACTCAACCCTTGAGCTTTAAACTTTTTTTCAAAGTTAAACTTCAACCCCTGCTTTTCAAGAAAAAGAAACAGACAGGGAGAACACCCCATGGTGGAGCAAGTTCACCCCACTCATCTAGGCCTGCCAAAACTGCTGCACTGGAGGTTTTGCTCACTTGCGCCCCTATAGGAATAGCTAAATTTCGATTTTCAACCAAAAATTTTCTTGCTTCTTCATTTAGACGTTTATTTTTTTTCCCCTAACATCAGCGATGTATGGAGAAAAAGTTTTCAACTTGCTTAAGATTTCTTAAGTCACTTAATCTACTTCCACAGGTCAAATCAACTATGCTGACTGCCATCATTCAATCCTTAATTAACAACCGGTTTCCTTTCACAGACAAACTGTTACTGCCTGTCCCAGAGACATAATTTTCTCCCTCAGCCACATGAAGCAGACTTTAAAGATTCCTTCCAGGACTAAATCCCTCACAAAACCTTGCTTTCTATCCATGCTGTGCTCCCAAACAAACCATTGCAGACACTCTTCTGCTAGGGTCCTGCTCTTTTGGCATAGCTGTCCTACAGGTTTACCCACCACGATGGAGGACAGTGTCTGCCGCTACAGATCCACCAGAGACAACACCGTCTCCTGGGGCCTGCAGACAATACAGCAGCCTCCCTCCAGAGAACTCATCTGACTGAAAGCTCCCTAGATACGTGCTGAACCCCACAGACAATAGACTTGAGACCTTGCAGCTACAGATGAACTCTCTTGCCAAAGCCAAAAGGCTGCTGAACTTGGGGGAAGTTAGGTGATAGTAAGGGAACCATAATGTCCATCTAGAATTAATTAATTGCTGTCCAAAACTGATGTTTTTACCCTCAAACTGTGTTATCCATGGAACAATTGATTCTATAATCTCTTGCCTTGCCTACATTCTTCATCCTTTGCCTTACTTGTGTTAGTCCTCTATCCTATATGATTTGTTCTGATACTTCCACCCCACCCAAAATTTTCAAAAATGACACAATCACTCCAGGGCCCCTATACTTATCCCAACATAGTAGACAGTTATTCTGATGACACCTCTCTCTTAAAAAATAAAAAGGGGGAATTGTAGGGCAGTTTGGGGCAGTGGTCTGCTCAGGCAACTTAGGGTCAGTCGAGTATTTGGCTTTGAGCCCTGGAGCCTCAGTGGGCAGTTTCTGCTTGCAGGGAGTGGAAGGAGCTGGGCTATATCCTGAGTCTTTGGCTCCTGTTTCAGTCACAACCCCTCACAGCTGCCCCTGCAGGAGATATGTACTGTACCAGGCAGACAATGCTCCAAGCTCCCAGCATTCTAGCTGGACCCTACCCCAAGTCATCTGACCACAGCCAGGCAAGCCTTACCTCCAAAGACAGATAGCCACATCTTATACAATATAAGGCGCAGTTTGCCCCCTCCTCACTCTCTCACTCTTTGTCTCTCTCTCTTGCTCTTGCCCTCTTTGTTCCTCTCTTGCCTTCTTCTTCTCTTTCCTGCTCTTTGGTCTCTTCTCTTGCCTTCTTGCTCTCTTGATTTCTTTCTTTCTTTTTTCTCTCTCTCTCCTCTTCTCCTCTCCTTCCTCTCCTTTCCTTCTCTCTACTTGACCGGCCTATTTACTCTTTCCTATAATAAAAAACCTTATTTATACATTGCCTCCTTCTTGATTAACACTCCCTGCCTGCAGGCCTCAGCATCAGGGAGAGAGAGAGAGAGAGAGAGAGAGAGAGAGAGAGAGAGAGAGAGAGATCCAGGCTGCAGGAGCGAGCCTACCATGGTACCACAGGTTGTCGTTAAGATAAAGCTGGTATATATGGGGAAGAGCTTTATAAACTATAAAACTGCATTGGTTTTAATACTGGGATGAATTGGAAGGATGTTGTGAAGAGCAACCATGCCATTCATGCTGCTGTTCTTACTCATATATACTCAGATAATTCAGAAAAAGTTTACTTTGTTAAATGTTTCTTCTACGTGTGAGGCTATAAACAGAAGTCTGAGAAGATAACATATATAATGTTAAGTATTAATTTTGATTTGCAGCATTTTAACTAAATCAAAACTTTATATATGGAGGATCAACCAAAAATAGTAGTTGTACGTACTCAATGACCTTGTACTTCAACATTCTTAATGGATACCAAAATTCTCAGCACATCATTATACCTTCTTGGAAATTTCAATATAAATACTTATCAAGTAGATGTAATGCCAAAATAGAAAATAGCTCTAAGATATCTCAATGAACAATATGATTTTACATGGTGTCTACTATCATTGATGCTCTTAGATATATACAGTTCTAAGAAAAACAAATCAGGCTTCAATATATTTTCTGTGTAGTTTTAAGTTATGATATTCATAGGCAAATTACTTCTTAGTAATTAGAAATAAATGAATAGACAGGGTAAAATAATAAATAATAGATCTTGCTGAATTTATATTATTAAATAATTAAATCTATTGGTATGATATGATTGTTAAATTATACAGTAACATCTGTTTGCTACAGTTCATCTTATGAAATTATATGTGAGTTTAAATGCTCACAGATGTGAGCTTACAGATGTGGAACTATATGAATCATTAGTTAAGGTGTTAAGAGTATCATCATTAGAAAAATACCATCTTGCAAAAGGTAACAAAATAATCTGTAAACTTATTACACTAGAGATATATAATTCACAGAGAAGAACATATCACACCAAACCAGAAATTTTATTGTATTACTTACCAAAAACCTAGACCTTATTACATATTGGAGCATCTTCTGGGTATACCACTCCTGGGCATATACCCAGAAGATGTTCCAACACGTAGTAAGGACACATGCTGCACTATGTTCATAGCAGCCTTATTTATAATAGCCAAAAGACGGAAAGAACCCAGATGTTATTCAACAGAGGAATGGATACAGAAAATGTGTTACATTTATACAATTTACTCAGCTATTAAAAACAATGAATTCATGAAATTCATAGGCAATGGATGGAACTAGAAAATATCATTCTGAGTGAGGTCACCCAATCACAAATGAACACACATGGTATGCATTCACTGATAAGTGGATATTAGCTCAGAAACTCTGAATATCCAAGATAAATTTCACAGACCACATGAAGAAGAGGTTAAGACCAAAGTGTACTCACTTTAGTCCTTCTTAGAAGGGGGAACAAAACACCCATGGGAGGAAATACAGAGACTGAAGGAAAGGCCATCCGGAGACATCCCCACCTGGGGATCCATCCCATATACAATTACCAAACCCAGACACTATTGTGGATGCCAACAAGTGCTTGCTGACAGGAGCCTGATATAGCTGTCTCCTGAGAGGCTCTAACAGTGCCTGACAAATACAGCATGGATGCTAAAGCAAAGGGTCCCCAGTGGAGGAGCTAGAGAAAGGATCCAAGGAGCTGAAGGGATTTGCAGCCCCATAGGAGGATCAACAATACAAACTAACCAGTACTCCCAGAGCTCCAGGGACTAAACCACCAGCCAAAGAGTACACATGGGGGGACCCGTGGCTCTAGCTGCATATGTAGTAGAGGATGGCCTTGTGGGACATCAGTGGGAGGAGAGGCCCTTAGTCCTGTGAATGCTCTATGCCCCAGTGTAGGGGAATGCCAGGAAGGGGAATTGGGATTTGTTGGGTTGGTGAGTGGGGTGGGGGAGGAGATAAAATAGGGGGGGTTTGGAAGGCAAACAAGGAAAAGGGAAAACATTTGAAACAAAGAAAATATTTAATTAAAAAAAAAAAGAAAAAAAGAAAAACCTAGACCCATAGTGACAGATCAGCTGAACAGCTGTGGAGCTAAGCCACTGAAATGACTCTATAATAAGTTCATACAAATCCATATACAACTTAAAAAATGAGCCTTTGAGAAAAAAAAAAAAGCACCATGTCTTCAGAAAAAAATGTAAGCATTAATGGTTTTCAAGAAGAATTCTAAACTATTATTCCGCTAAAAATGAAATGCCTTTACACGTATTACTAGTATTAAGAGAACCTAGAATCTCAAAGCACAAATAAACCCTTCACAGTATGACATATGCTTAGTCGCATAGTTCCTGGGGAAATAAATCTGACTTGGAATTGCCTCTTCTTTATATGCTTAAATTGATTCAGTTAAAATGACTAGTCATTGACACAACCATAAACTGGACATGGCTTGGTTGTGTGCCTTGATTGTCTCTGCCATTAGAAGGCTGAGGTAGAGGCCTCCTTGAGACAATGAGTTCAAGACCAGTATGGGCAACATGATGAGATTTTGTCTTAAAAGAAACGTATTTTTTTTTTATAGTCTAAAATTTTATTTATTTTTTTTAATTAGGTATTTTCTTTATTTACATGTACATTTTCCCTTTCCCAGGTTCCCCTCCAAAACAAACAAACAAACAAACAAACAAAAATAAGAACAAACTCCTTTTGCCTCCCCCTTCCCCATGCCTGTCACCCCACCCTCTCCCACTTATTGGCCCTGGCATTCCCCTACACTGGGGCACAAAATCTTTACAAGGGCGAGGTCCTTTACTCCTATTGATGATCGAATTTGCAATCCTCTACTATATACCTGCTGCCAGTACATTCAATCCAACCCTGTATAGTCCTTGATTGGTGGTTGGGTCCCTGGGAGCTCTGAGGGTACTAGTTAGTAATTGTTGTTCGTCCTAAGGGGCTGCAAACCCTTCAGCTCCATAGAACCTTTCTC
>JADRCD010034243.1:0-14785 GCA_019843815.1 Montemys delectorum
TATCTATCTATCTATCTATCTATCTATCTATCTATCTATCTATCTATCTACCTATCTATCTATCCACGTACCTAACTATGTATCTATCTCTCCCTTTCTCCCTCCTTCCCTTCTCTCCATTCCTTTTCCTCTTCTTCCTCCTCTCCCCCCTCTTCCTCCTCTCCATCCCTCCTTGTTTTTGGAATAAGATCTCAAATCAGTAGCCCAAACTGACCTGGAACTCATCCTTCTCCTAGCTCAGTGTGTCAGGTACTGGCATTACAGGTGTGTGCTCCTAGGCCCACCTTTGCCCACTCTCTTGGTTAAGAGAAGAATGCTTGTGTTAGAAGCCTGGCTTAATCACACACTCATAAGCTGTGTGATTCTGGGTAGGCCACTCTACCTTTCTTAGCCTCAGTTCTAATGCCCTTTTGAAGACTGAGTGAGGAAAGGCATGAAGAACAACAAAAATAGTAATGGGCACGGAGCCGGTGGACTGTGTTCACTTCTGGGATTGTCGAGAACAAATCCCAAAGAGGTAGAGATCTACCCAAGGACACTCAGACTGACATGGTTGCTGAAATGTGCACCTTCATGTATGAAGAAGGGGGTCAGGGGGAGAAGGGGAGACCCTGAAATCAGCATCTCCTCCTCTTCCCAGAGCCAGAGCCAGAGTTGGTAGCAGACCAGGATCTACCTGTTGCACAGATCCCTGAGCCTCCCACCCCTGACATGCCTGTTTGGAACATTGATGGTTTTACCCTGCTGGAAGGCAGGCTGGTGATGCTGGGTGAGGAGGAGGTAAGGAAGAGCAGGGGAGGGAAGGGAACAGGACAGAGGCGGTGGTAGAGGGGTAAACACCAGAAATGTATGTGCCCCCTCATGTGTGCCTCCCCTTTCTGACTACCCACTTGTGTGGGAGGACAGGGTCCTCGCCAAATCCGAATGGGAAGCGCCAGCTCAGAGAGTAGCATGCAGGCAGCCTTGGGGAACCTCAGGGATCCAGGTAAATTTGGGAATTTGGGGAGGGTGGAGGATTGGGGAGCTTTTCAAAGTGATTCACAATCTACCATGCTTTCTATCCTTAACCTCCTACCTCTGACCATCCACAGTTCGGACCCCTGGAAAAATTGAACCGGAAACTGCTGGTTCCAACCAGGTCCACAATGTTCGGGTATGGCAGCCAGTGGGGGAGCCTCGGGGGTGAACAAGATCTCCTAGACCTTGGTCTCAGACATGATCTACCATCTAACTATGTCTCACGATCTACCATCTAACTATGTCTCACACACACACACACATACAGAATGAGAGAGAGAGAGAGAGAGAGAGAGAGAGAGAGAGAGAGAGAGAGACAAGGAGATTGCTTAGGCTCCATGGTGAATTCTAGGCGAGCCAGGGTAGATACTGAGACTGCATGGAAAAGAAACACACACATAGTGGCTATTTTAAATTTTCTGATCCTTGATCTCTGCTTCCTGAGAAACCTTAGTCACAGTCCTGGGCCTGGAGGGCTGGGAAGAAAGGAATCATGCGTAGGTCACTGGCCAGCTCCTAGTTTCTGCACCTATTGTCAAGTAGAGCTAATAAGAAAATTCCTAGGGCTAGAAAGATGGCTTAGTGGTTAAGAGCACTGACTGCTCTTCCAAAGGTCCTGAGTTCGGATCCCAGTAATCACATAGTGGCTCACAATCATCTGTAATGAGATCTGAGGCCCTGACAGCTACAGTATACTTACATATAAGAAAATTCCTTTCTTGTTTTTGTATTGTTTGGATATGTGTGTTGCTTTATTTATTTATTTATTTATTCATTATTTATTCATGCCCACTTACATACATGTGCGCACACACACACACATCATACACAAGGACACATAAAAAAATATCGTAGAAATCAGAAATGGAAACCTGCCTGCTTTTCTGAGTTCTAATTGAAAAGTAATAACTTTTCAATTTCCTTCTTTTTATTACTTTTTTGGATATTGACTAAAAGCCTATGCATGATTTCTCTGATGGCCTGGGCTTTCCAACAGTCCCTGTCCACTTCTACCATGTAGAGCTTGCTAACCCCTATTGGTGAACGTGTTGGCTTTCTTGGACACTAACTCAAAAGGCATGACTAAGGGAGGAAGGGAGAGAGGGGAGAATCAGGGAAGGAAAGAGGGGAGAGAGACGAAAAGGAAGTGCAAGCTGTTGAGCAGAGGAGGATAACACCATTGACTGAAGAGCATTTGCCCCTCATGAGGCCTTAAGTATAATCCCCAGTATTGCACAACATGAATATAAATGTCATCTGCTGGTTACAGATGTTAGTGCATCTGGTAGCAGATGTTAGTGAGCTTGGTCCACCAAGACCAGCAAATCCTCAAGGATACTCTGGGGGGACAAAGCCGGGGAGGAGGGAAAGCACAGGGTTCTCCTTGGCTCACATACCTCTCTGCCCCCGTAGAGATTACTCAAGAGGCTGAAGGAGAAGAAAAGAGCCAAGTCAGAACTGGGAGTCCACACCCTTCGAGATGGGTAAGAGTCTCTGGGAAGTTGGAGGGCTTATGGTTCGACATTGTGCCCTTCAGCAGTGCCTCTGAGTTCTTTACCTTCATCTTCCCCCATGTCTGCATGTTCTCTCGATTCTGCTCCATGCTAAGTGAACTTGGGGCCACAAAGACCCCAGCTATTTTCTCATCTCTTGGTTGAACTGTGGGAGTCATCTCTAATGAAATAAAAGATAACCAAATACCCTGGATCTAGGAACTCCAAAGAATGCATGGAAATAAGGGATGGGGGTGGGGGAAGGAAACAGCAGATCAATCGCTTGGATGCCGAAAGAGACAGCAGCTAGGGTAACTAAAGATTAAAAAGCTAAGGACTGAGTGAGTAAAGACTAATGCCTTGTTCCCCTTCACTGTCCCCAGACCTCCCAGTGCTCTTGGCTCCAGAGAATCGCTGGCCACACTCTCTGAGCTGGACCTAGGCGCTGAGAGGGACGTGAGAGTCTGGCCACTGCATCCTAGCCTCTTGGGGGAGCCATACTGCTTCCAGGTAAATGAGGAGCCCACCTTAGCTTCTACTAAACCCTTGGCACCATCTCAGCCTCTATTAAACCATTGAATCCTGCCCCAAATAGGTAACCTGGGCAGGTGGGAGCCGCTGTTTCTCTTGTCGCTCGAGTGCTGAGAGAGACCGTTGGATTGAGGACCTTCGTCGGCAGTTCCAGCCAAGCCAGGTCATTAACGGGGACAGACACAGAAAACCCTTTCACCAGCCAGGCCCTGCCCCTTCCACACCATCCAAACAGTTTGCCCCCCAAACCTCCCGTGCCACACGCCAGCCCCATGAATGTCAAACCTGCCCTTGCATCCAGTTTTCCACCTATTCACTCCCCTAGTCCTGTTTCCCAAGTCCTCAGTCCAAGCCTACTCCTCTGTAGCCTACACTCTAATGCATGAGAGATTCCCCAAAGCTAGATGTGTTCTGCTTAGCAGCTCCCAGATATTTGTGACCCCAGCCTCTTCCCCCACGGGGTCGTGCAATTTCCCCGTGAGCAAGGCTCTCAGATCGTGGCACAGTGCACACCTTGGGTCTTAAGAGCGTAGACATCTCCGACACACTCCTCCTACTCCACTCCTGTATGTAGGACAACGTGGAACGGCAAGAGACGTGGCTGACAGTGTGGGTGCACGAGGCCAAGGGGCTACCCCGAGCAGCTGCACCCGGAGTGCTGGCGGAGCTGTGGTTGGACGGCGCGCTATTGGCGCGCACCGCCCCCCGAGCCGGCCCAGGCCAACTCTTCTGGGCCGAACGCTTCCACTTCGAGGCGTTGCCACCTGCCCGTCGCCTGTCGCTGCGGCTGCGCGGAGCAGGCACTGCAGGGGCAACCGTGGGTAGGGTGGTGCTGGAGCTGGACGAGGTGAGCATCCCCCGCGCGCCTGCCGCGGGCCTGGAGCGCTGGTTCCCCGTGCTTGGGGCGCCGGCAGGTGCCGTGCTACGGGCGCGGATCAGGGTGCGATGTCTGCGCGTGCTGCCGTCGGAGCGCTATAAGGAGCTGGCCGAGTTCCTCACCTTCCACTACGCGCGCCTGTGCGGGGAGCTGGAGCCCGCGCTGTCTGCTCAGGCCAAAGAGGAGCTGGCAGCTGCCATGGTGCGCGTGCTGCGCGCCACTGGCCGAGCGCAGGTGAGAAGCCCTGACAACACAGACAAGTGGGACAGATAGCGCTTTCTAAGTTGTGCTGGAGAGGAAGGCCCTGGACATTGTCCAGGGAGGCGGGACACCATGAGGGACGGGGCCAATATTTTACCAATGAGGGATGAGGAGCTCTGTACCTCTGGAATTTCAGCTGCTGGGGACCTGGCCTTAACTTGAACTGTGAAAGGCAGACCCTGAACTTCAAATGGGATGAGTTTGCTCTGAACTCCAGCGAAATGGGAGGGGCTGGGGGAGAGCCTCTATGCTGTTAGACACCTTTTCTATACTGTGGGAGGTGGATGTGGTAGCCTCAGCTAAAAGCTGAGGCTGTGCCTGAATAGCAGCAGAAACGGACAAGGCCCGTGCCTACGTATGAAAGTTGAGCCAATGACAGATTCCCAAAAGCATTCAGTGTGATCTCTGTTCTCCACAGGCATTGGTGACAGACCTAGGAACCGCAGAGCTGTCGCGCTGTGGAGGCCGTGAAGCACTGCTATTCCGAGAAAATACCTTAGCCACAAAGGCCATTGATGAATACATGAAACTGGTGGCACAGGAGTACCTCCAGGAGACCCTGGGTAAGCAAAGAGAGGGAGGGTCAGGAAGCCCCCAGTGAAACTGCCTTCTGGGAGTAAATGTTGCTTTGGGGTACTAGAATCTGGAGTGGAAGTGAAGTTGCTATTTCCCCAAGATGTTTGGTGCTTCCAGAGTAAGTTGAAGATAGGCTTTACTTTAGATAGGGGTTTATTGCTGCAAATGAAACACCATTGCCAAAAAGCAGGTTGGAGAGAAAAGGGCTTAGCTTTCACATCCACCCTGCTGTTCACTATTGAAGGAAGTCGGGAATTCTAACAGAGGAGAATCCTGAAGGCAAAAGCTGATGCAGACATGGAAAGGTGCTGCTTACTAGCTAGCTTCACGTGACTTGCTCAGTTTGCCTTCTTATAGAGCCTAGGACCACCAGCCCGGGGATGACACCTCCCACAATGGAAAGGGACCTCCCCACATTGAAAACTAATTGAGAAAGTGCCTTAACAGCTGGATCTCATGGAAGCATTTCCTCCACCAAGACTCCTTCCTCTCTGATGACCCTAGTTTGTGTCAAGTTGACACACAAAACCAGCCAGTACAGGGTTGGAAGCTGGGTGTGACAGATGTGCTTGGGTTCATGACCTTAACCAGTCTGTGCTGGACTGCAGGACAGGTTGTGCGGTGTCTCTGTGCCTCCACTGAGGACTGTGAAGTGGACCCCAGCAAATGCCCAACACCAGAGCTGCCAAAACACCAAGCTAGACTGCGAAACAGCTGTGAGGAGGTTTTTGAAAACATCATCCATTCTTACAAGTGAGAATCAGGGACCCAGCACTGAGCACACCCTGCCTCACTGCCACTGTGCTGCCCTAGCCAGCCAAGCAAAATGCAGGGCACTCAAATTTGATTTAATATTTGAAATATGCTTACCTCCAAGTCAAATTTAACTGCCCTGGTCTTATTTGCTGTATCTCACTACCTACACTCCTGCCATGCCGCCTAACCCCAAGTAACCTAGGACCAACTTCCTTGGCCTTCAATCACAAATGATTCCACACCACCTAAGCTTGGTCAATCTAAGATCTTAATTTCAGGTTATACATATTCCTAACCCTATGACCCTGACCTTAAGAGATCCTGTATCCCAAATCTCATGAAATGGTTATAGGAAACATGAGCACGTACGTAATCCCTTGGCTTCTGGCCCTAGGATAACTTGCATGCTTAGTCCTGTGACTTATGATCCTAAGTAACACTGTAACCCTAGCCCCATCTTACGTTATATTATACTCAGAACCTCACTTTCATACACAATTATTATGACCTCTGTTCCCATGTGATCTTGTCTACCCAAATCTAAAAGTTACCACAATTATGCTATAAGGGTTTTTGTTTGTTTGTTTGTTTGTTTTTTATGCTATAAGTTCTTAGTCTCTGGAACCCAAACCCTAAGTATTATTATCCCGGCTATCCCCAACCGTGCAATCCAAACAACAGGTTCAGTGAAATGAAAGCACACACACACACAGGATTCACAGCTCATAGGTCACTGATAAGTCATGTAATGTTTCCTATGCACCTAGCCTGTAGACTTACGACCTTGATCATACGTACTCTTTATATCCCTGTTCCCTTCCTCTAACTATTGCTTCTTCTGCCCCAGCTGTTTCCCGGCAGAGCTGGGCACTGTGTTCTCAAATTGGCGTGAAGCATGCAAAGCACAAGGCTCGGAGGCACTGGGTCCCCGGCTGGTGTGTGCTTCCCTCTTCCTAAGGCTTCTATGCCCTGCCATCTTGGCACCTAGCCTCTTTGGCCTGGCACCAGAGCACCCAGCCCCAGGCCCAGCCCGAACTCTTACACTCATCGCCAAGGTCATCCAGAATCTCGCCAACTGTGCTCCGTAGGTGTTGGGAGAATGCGGGGCAATGATGGGATCAGGGAGTAGGGGTTGGCAGGTGTCTGTCCTGACTTATCCAGTTTGGCCTTATCTCAGGTTTGGTGAGAAGGAAGCCTATATGGCCTTTATGAATAGCTTCCTGGAAGACCATGGACCAGCCATGAAACACTTCCTGGACCAGGTAGCTACAGTGGATGCAGATACCACACCCAGTGGCTACCAAGCAAGTGGAGACCTGGCCCTCCAGTTAGCAGTTCTTCATGTCCAGCTCTGTACAATCTTTGCTGAACTTGACCAGGTGTGACCAGAACCCAGAACCCTGGGTGCAAGGTAGAAAGGCTGGGAGGCACTGGAACCACATAGTTCACAGGACATCTTCCTTACATCCCTTGACAGAAAACCCAAGATAGCTTGGAACCACTACCCACTATCCTTCGAGCCATTGAGGAAGGCCGGCCTGTCCCAGTGTCTGTACCAATGCGTCTTCCTCGGATCTCCACTCAGGTCCAATCCAGGTAACCTCAAATCCGGCCTGTGTTCTCATGGGTGGCAGAAGAAGTAAATATGTTAAGATGAGTAATGCCAGGGGCAGGATCATGTTGAGGTCAGAGGCTGGGAATGGCACTACATAAGGAGGCAGGCAGAGGAGGGGCCCCCACTGTGTGGTCAAAGGGCAAACATTCACAGAGCCAGAGTCCAAGATTGGGATGGAGTCATGTCAGAAGTCAAAGAAGAGTCACCTCCAGGGTCAGAGAAAGTAGCTCTGTGGTAAAAGATGAAGGGCTTGTGTCAGAGTCTGTGGATGGGGTCAAATCAGGGGTCAGGTGGAGACAGGATGTTACAAGGTCAGAGGAGCAGAGGTCAAGCTTATGGCAAATAGGACTAGTCATGGGGCCACAGGTTAGAGACCATTTCCTATCGAACATCAAGAACAACAGCATCAGTTCAAGCCCAAGGGTTGGAGAGGAGAAAAGGTCAATTAGGAAAAAACTAGTTAGTTACCCTTGTGAGCAGAGGCCGATGCTCTGGGGTCAGATGGAAATCAAATTATTGAAAGGATCAGGCCAAGGTCAGAAGTCAGAGCCAAAGCTAGAGAGGGGGAAAAGATTAGATTGGGATAGTAGTCAGAAGTCAACAACAGAGTCTCATCGAAGTCATAGGTCAATTCTGGTCCTCAGAGAATTCTACTGATGTAAAAGTGGGGTTGTTTCTGGCTCTAGGCTAGGGTGGAGTCATCTCCAGAGCCAACTGAGGGTCTGAATTTTCACATCCCACCTCCAGCTTCTCTTCAGGGGAGAAACCCGGCTTCTTGGCACCCCGAGACCTCCCCAAGCACACTCCTCTCATTTCCAAGAGTCAGTCTCTGCGCAGCTTTCAAGGAGCAGGAAGCTGGGCCCGTCGGCGTCCAGATGAGGAGCGGCCCCCACGACGGCCGCGGACAGTGCTGCGCACACAGAGCGTCCCTGCCAGACGTCCTACCCACCGTCGCCCTTCTGCAGGTTCCAAGCCGCGACCCAAAGGCTCCCTATGCATGGGCCCCGCGCCTTGCGGACGGGCCTGGACTAGGGCGTCTGCCTCACTACCTCGGAAGCCATCGGTGCCATGGCAGCGTCAACTGGACCAGCCCGGGGACCGATACCAAACTCCGGGAATGCACCGACCAGTGGGCAAGGTGACATCTGGTCCAGATCTTCGCCAGGGTGTGGGGCGGGCTGAGGATAAGGAGCCGGACTAAGAAAGGACCTTAGGGCTCACTCTGAGACTGTTTTTCCCCCGACCTACAAGTTCCCCAACAAGGTAGAAATGTGACAAAACGAGGAAGGGACCTAAGGATGGGTAGAATTACAGCTACTGTCTTCCCACAGCTAGCAGAGATACAATGCGAGGTAGCGGCACTCCGCGAGGAACAGAAAGCTTTGTCCCATCTGGTGGAGTCGCTGAGTACCCACATCCAGGCCCTGACGGAGCAGCAGGAGCAGCTCCGCTGTCAACTGCAGGATCTGGACTCCAGATTGGGAGCTGGGTGAGCCCCGCCCTTCACGGTAGCTCTGATCCCAGGCTCTTCAACAGGGTGGCCCAAATCTCTTCCAGCAAGTCTCTCCCCGCATAAACCACCCCTGCCTCCAGGCCCTAACAGCTTGATAACCTAGATGTGTCAGCCCCAAGTTACCATTCAGAACCTGGCAGCCTCTCCCCTGCCGGGCCTGTCTTTGATTAGTCCTTTTGTTTACTCACACCCCCTCAAACAGCCCCTCCTAACCCGATTAAGCCATCTAGGCCCTTCCAGCCCATTGGTCAGTCTCCGGCTTCAAATTGATTAATTAATCATTCCCTCGCCCCCCCCCCCCCCGCCCCTATGTTCCTTCTGTGAAACTAGATTTAACTTTGTAGTCCAGGCTAACCATGAACTCTCCATCCTCTTGCTTCAGCCCCAACTCCCCACCCTGCGTTACAGGGTTGCACCACTACACTTAGCTAGTCTTTGCATCTTAGCTGTGCCAAGCTCTGATTAAACTTTGCCTCAGATATACTTATGGCCAGCTCTCTAATCTGAACAAACCCCAGCTTCACTCCAAGCCCTGCCCACTGAGTTCCTGGCAGTGCACCCAGAATGGAAGGGACTTTCTCTGTTTCTGGCTTGCCCACTCTCTTCCCCCTCACCCCCACAGGATCTCAAAGTTGGATTCTAAGGGTGGTCTCCCAAGCAATGGAAGCCACAGGCTGAAAAGTCTGGTAAGACTCTTGCCTGAGCCTGGAGGGGAGTGGGGAGTCTGCTTGGTTAACACCTCCAACCCTCACCCCACCTCCAACCCACTTCCACTGCCTTCCCAGGAGCATCGCCTGACTGAGATGGAATGTTCTCAGGACCAGCTGAGGGATACCCTCCAAAGCCTACAGCTTCTTTCGAAACCACCAGGATCTCAGAGCCAGCCCGTGCCTCCCAAAGCACCATGTGTCAATGGGGCTGATCTGTCAATGGGCACTTGAGCATTTCACCCCACTCCATATGGTCTGGAAGCCAAGAGAGCCACTACAGAGGATTTTCGACTGCCTCAGCCCTTCATAGCCTTTAGTGGGGGACAGAGTGGGAGGTGTCAATCACTTTGGTGACTTCGAGGTTGCCTAGTAAATCTCCAATTCAGAAAATCACTGGTTTCTCTGCCCCCACAAATGATTAATACAAGAGAATACCCAGTTCCCCATTCAGCTCTCCCAAATTCATACCTAATTTGAAGTCTCCTGAAGATGGAAATGATAAGCAGAGCCTCATTATTGGTGTGATCTAAAGTCACTCTAAAAGATTCCATTCTCTCCTCTGTAAAGTGTATCTAAAAATTCTCTACATAGTGGACAACTCTTAATTAAAGGTATTCAATAAAAGGTATTGATCATTGTTTTGAGAACCACCTGCTTTTCCATGAAGCACAGATCTCCCACCCACCTACCTATCCCACCTCATCCCCTACCAATACTTCAAGCTCTTTCTAGACTCCATATCACAATCCAGGCACCTTATGGTAGGGAGGCAGGGAGTCTGGGAGACAGATGGAGTGTATGTGAGAATACAGTTGAGTTTTATGGCTGGTTGAGTAAGGCAGATGAAACAATAGGCAGGTGACTAGGTTAGCCACTTCACTGAGCATTTGACCTGGTTTAAGGCAGATCCCTAATCAAAACGGATAGGTCTGCTAAGAGAAGTCTGACTCAAAATAGGAAATACTTGAACTAAATGAGTAATCAAACACACACACACTTCACATTTATTGAGGTCTTTTGGAACTCCCAAATGAGCCATGGGGAAATAATAAAGTAGACAGACATGAACTCCTGTCTTCTCTGAAGACAACTATGCAGCTGATGGATGACTGGGTGGATGAACGTTGGTAGGACTGCTGAATCCCTTGATTGTGGATAAAGAGAAGCAAGGGCTGGTACATGGGATATGGGTGGATAGGCTAAGTGGATTTTTGGATAGATGAGTGTTTAGGTGATTTGTTTATTGGGTTGTTGAGTGGTTGACAGATTGAGTGTGTAGATAAATGGGTGGACAAATGGGTGATGGATGGGAGGAAGCAACCAGTTTGTGATGTGTGTATATGGACTAGTCTGGAGGCTATGATCCTGAAGACTAGGCAGAGAGCTTAGCATCCGGGACAGACATAAAGTAATGGAGATGTTTAAGTCCAATACAAACAACGAGGAAAGATGAGTGACCTTATGATTGGAAGAGACTGAAAGCTAAGAACTGATGCTGGGTGGATCCAAGAGAAAACTTCTACGTTTCCCTCCCGTGAACTCACCTGTTATTAACAAACCTAGTATAGGAAGGACCAGTGGGGTGCAGAGGACAGGATGTTGTCATGGTAACAGAGCCCCTCCCTAGACGCTAAGGTCCTGCGGACCCTTTAAGGGCGACCTGCTTGGCCACTCCCAATATGGCGGCGCGCCCGTTGGATTTCCCGCCCCCCCACCCCCCGAGTGGCACAAGGGGGGGCAGACCTCCTCATCATGGCGGCGCGGCGGGGCTGTCGCGCTGAGGTCACGTCGGCGCGCCGGGGGGGAGGGGCGGGACGGCAGCGGGGGGAGCGATTTAAAGGGACAATGTCCCCCGAGCAGTGGAGGCAGCAGCGGCTGCGGAGGCCGTGGCACTGGCACCGAGAGCGGCAGCAGCTGTAGTGGCAGCGACGGCCCCGTGAAGTAGGGGAGTTCCCAGCCAGCGACTACGCCTTCCCCTGGTGAGGCCCGACCCAGCCAGAGAAGCTCGCGGGCGGGGCGGAGCTGGAGCGGGGAGGGGAGGCCTGGGCCCGGTCCGGCCGGGCGGGACCCCCTGGGGCGGGGGGCGGGGCGGGGCCTGCAGGGGCGGGGCCTGGTCGGGGGCGGGGCTGTACAGGTGGGGGGAGGGGCGGGGGTCTCGAGGCAGGTGTCTCCCCCCCCACCTCAGCTCGTCCCGCGGGGTCTCCCGCCCCGAGGTGCACGGGCGAAGGGCGCATCCTGGGGACCCTAGCTTCCCCGCAGGGTGCGTCCGCGCAGCGCCGCCCCTACCTCTGCGACCCCTGCGGGGGGGGTGGGGTAGGGAACGACCATCTGGACTGGCGCCCCCTCCCCAAGCTGCCAAAGTGCTCCGAAGTTGCCGTTCTGCCCGATCCCCGCCGGCAGTGCCTACCCGAGTGGGCACCCGCAGGTGCTTTCTGCAGGCCTGGGCAGGGACCCCTCCAGCCAAGACTGTCAACCCACCCTGTGTAGGTCCCCCCCCCGGGGAGCACCCAGGCCCTCGAGGGCAACGCCTGCTACCAGGCCTGGAGCCCCGGCCCCGCCCCGGTTGCCTGGGCCCGGCCTCACCACCATCTCCCGGGGGAGAGCGCCTCATTCCTGCCCTTCACTTTCTGCTCTACCTTGAAGGTATTTATAGGTGGAGAGGACAATCGCCCTCCTCCCCCCAGGGTCCTTATTTCTAAAACAGGAGCCCCATCGGTCCTTTTCATCCTCGGGCCAGAGCAACCAATATCGGTGGAGGATGCAACCAATACTATTGGAAGGTGGCAGGGTGGAGGAGCCCAGGCTTGGTATGCATGAGAGATCATGCTGAGAAGGGAAAGGGTTAGTGGTGGGGTCACTTGAGAGTGTGAAGAGGTTAAGGGGTTAATAACCCTACATTCCTGGGTAGGGAGAGGGTGTGAATGTTGGGAAAAGTGCAGGGGTAATTGATAGGGGGGCAACAAGAAGTGAGAAAAGTATAAGGGCAAAGATGGGGGCACTTGAGACAGGGCACTCGTGAGCTGGGAGCGTGGAAACTGGAGGCATGGCAGGTTATGCAGTTACAGGATAGCTGGAAAGCAACTAGACTAAGTGGAGCTGTGAGTGAAGCGATGGGAGGAATAGGCGGGGGTAGAAGGATTGGTGAGGGAGGGCTGAGGTGATGGAATGTGCATGTGTAACTAAGGTGAATGGAGGCTGTGAAGAAGCTGGGAAAAGAGAAAGCTTTAGTGTATCGAGGCAGGCTCACAGTAGAGGTGATTGGGTTATAATAGGTGTGAACGGAACCTCAACACCACTTACCCCCCTCCCTTCAACTGAGAGGCAAACTGAGGCCATAGGCCTTGAAGGAGAGGACTAGGGCTCTGAGAGAGGGGTAAACAAACAGAATTCTTTTCTTACTCTCTTAAGGTCTTCCCTGTCTTTGTCTCCAGGCCCACAATGTCCCGCTGAATCCGCCAGGTACTGAGTGAAGATCAGCGGCTCGCACCCATGGAGGGGTTACTGGCAGGTGGCCTGGCTGCCCCGGATCGTCCTCGAGGCCCAGAGAGACTGCCTGGCCCGGCTCCAAGAGAGGACATCGAGGGTGGGGCTGAGGCTGCCGAGGGGGAAGGTGATATTTTCCGATCTTCTCATTACCTGCCAATCACCAAAGAAGGCCCTCGAGACGTTCTGGATGGCAGAAGTGGCATTTCTGGTAAGAGGTCTCTGCGACTCTAAAGTAGCATCCCTCTTAGTCCCCATGGCTCAGAGAGAGTCAGGTCATCCTATGCAGCAGGGGCTGAGTTAGGATTGGAATTCTGCTCCATGTGCATAGCCGCCTTGAGTGCTCTGCACACTGCTTAGATGACTGGGGATGACTGGATCCCAGTCACCCAGAGGATGGTAAGAAGAAACCGGGATTCGTGCTTGTAGTGACCTGGCTCTCCCCTCTGAGCTGGACACCAGCGGTATCCAAATACCCACATCAGCACTCTGAGCTCTTTGCCCAAAGCCCACTTGTTCCTTCTTACAGTCTTGATGGAGTGTAGGTCCTGGGCTTGTGCCCTCTAGTGGTAAGGTAAGGCCTGGGGAATTAAGAGATTCGAGTCACCTCTGTCTTGATTTGAACCCCATGCGAGGCTAGCTCACACTGTCCCCACCTCACAATTTGTTGTTCATTTATTAAACACTGAGCACCTGCTGCGTGCCACTCTCTGTTCCGGGTGCTGGGGAAACTAATCAGAAAGAGGCAATAGCTCCTGTCCTCCGGGAGTTGGCATTCCAGAAGGGAAGTTGGATAAGGGACAACTGAACAGATGTCACAAGGGCAGGTGATGATGGAGGCTATGCAGATATTAGACTGTGTGCCAGGATCATGCCTGGGCAACCCGGGGAAAAGCCTCCTGAGGACTTGGTATTTGAGGCACAGCATAGAATGTGTGGTGGGAAGTACCCACCAGGCGATGGGACGGCAAGCGCAAAGGCCCTGTAGAGGGGAGGAGCCTGGTATGTTTAAGGACCAGGTCTGGTGTGGCTGGTCCCCAAAACCTTTGCTTTGTAATAACTTCTAAGCCCCTCTTCGGTGGGTCCTACATGCCAAGTTCTTTGTGTGCTCACTCCATGTCATACTGAGAACCTTTGCAGAGAAAGCCTCTGTTATTTACTATCTCATGTTAGGAATGGGAAATCCAAAACCCTGAGGGGTGAATTAAGTGTCCCAGACTCGCAGAGTTAGGCAGTAGTGTGGCTTTACAACCTTCCTCCTTCTTTGTTTTATTTTGTTTTTTTATAGAACTGGGGATTGCAGGTAGACCCTTGCACATACTCTGCAAACGCTGCTCCATTGTGTTCCATCCCCAGCCCTCTTCTTTAGTTTTTAAATCACTTCCCTTTCATCCATTTGTTCTTCCTCCTGGTGTTTTGTCTTGTGCATTTGACATGTCAGGTGAGCACTCTACCACTAAGCTACTTTCCACGCCTCATCTTATTTTTTAAGATTTTATTGTTTTTTTGTGGTGTGAATGTCTGTATGTGGCTATGTGCATGTGACTGCTGGTGCCTGCAAAGGCCAGGAGCATTAGATACCTGGAGCTGGAGTCTCGAATGCTTCAGAGCTTCCCAGCGTTCTCTTTTTAAGTTTTTTTTTTTCATTATTATTATTTTATGTGTATGGCTGTTTTGTGTACATGTATATCTGTGCAGCTCCTGCATGCAGCCTCTGCAGCGGCCAGAAGAAGGCATCAGATCCATTGCAACTGGAACTACAAACAGTTGTGAACTGCCATGTGGTTGCTGGGAATGGAACCCTGGGTCCTTTGGAAGGGCAGATGATGCTCTTAAACACTGAGGCATCTCTCCAGTCAGTCCCTGTTTTTTGTTTTATTCTGCTGTTTTTTGTTTTTGTTTTTGTTTTTTTTCTTTTTCTTTTTCTTTTTCTTTTTTTTTTTTTTTTTTTTT
>JADRCD010034250.1:0-15223 GCA_019843815.1 Montemys delectorum
TAGATAGATAGATAGATAGATAGATAGATAGATAGATAGATAGATAGATAGATAGATAGACAGACAGAGAGACAGAGAGACAGATAGATGGATGGTGGGTGAGTAGAAGAAAGGAAAGATGGATGGATGGATGGATAGATAGATAGATAGATAGATAGATATCTGATGATGGACAGGTGAGCATTCAGAGATGGAAGAAGGTAGGTCTCATTTAATAGGCTCTGCAGAAAGTCAATGCTAGGGATCCAGCACCTCTTACCAAGTCCTTGGGTGAATTATTCTTTGGTGTCTGGGTGTTCTCAACTCTAAAGCTGGACTGGTAGTACTTGTTCTGCTGGGTGCTTGAGAGAGGGTTCAAGATAGTTACACAGAGCATCAGGAAATAGAAAGTAACAATGAAGGCCTTCCTGATCGCAGACAACAGGATTTACTCCACGGAGTTGAGGCTAGCTCTGAGTGCACACAGAGGGGGAGAGAAAAGTGGGATTCCATTCCCGGACAGTGGAGTGTTTCCCACTATACCTTACATCACTTGAGATGCACAGTACCTAATGTGGTCCAACACCTTTCTATGCTTGAAAATCCCCCCCAGTCCAGCTAGGCAGATGCCAGAAATCAACGCTGCTAGTCCTCACAGCATCAAATCATAAATTCTGCCATCCAGCCTATGCCCAGCTGTACTCCAGACTAACTTCTGCAGGGAAGACAGGATCACAACTGAGTACGGCTAAGGACAACACCCTAGACAGAGTCATCGCTGTAGACTGCAAAAGCAGGGCACCTCTCTACCTGTTTATCAGCTTAGAACCCACATAGTATTCATTCATTAAATTCCACATGTGTTGTATGTGGATATGTCTGGCTGTTAGATCATAAATGCTGCCCAAGTCCTGGCTTCCGGGTTTCTGATTTCTACCTAGGTAGGCAGTATACATAACATGAGGATTTTTTTTCAAGTATAGGAAGATTAGCTGTCAGTGCTGGGTACTGTGCATCTTAAACATCCAAGATACAGAATAAAATTCCACATATCTGGGCAACCCAGCCTATGCCCAGTGTTCACGTTTCTTACTCCTAAGAAAGCCAAGCACTACTCCATTTGACCTTTATTTCTCTTTTCCTGAATTAGTTATAAAAATGAGAAATGGATTGGAGAAAATAACAATTATAAATCATTTTTACATCAACAGTTCTGAAAAATGTAAAAGTCTAGACATACCAGGCACCAATGAGCATGCAGAGGGAAGACAAACTCCTTGGGGGATGAGTTGGCCCAGCCCTTTTGCCTCACAATTCAGAAATAACCAGACTTGAAGAGGCCCATGCTCAATGACCCAGAAGCCCCACTCCTAGGGAAAAAAATTCCAAGCACACAGAGACACAATAACGAACGTCAGAGCATCGCTGTTTGTAATGCTGGAAAATTGGAAATGACCAGAATACACATCAACCAGAGAATGGATAAAGAAATTCGGCTTCTCAAATAATAGAAGAACATTCAGCAGTCCTAAATGAAATAGAAGTACACTAGCAACATGGATGAAACCCGAGACATCAGTACTGAGTCAAGAACAATTCACAGAAGGAAAAAAGAAAAGCCGCATGCCAAGGCCAATTAAATAGGACATTTAAATGCAGAACAATGGAGTCATGTATTCACAGTTACACTTACATGACATGAAAATGAAATCACATGTGGGGTGACGTGTGCCACCGTCAGAATAGCACATCTTAGGAAAGAGGACAAATTGAAGGAAAGATTTGATTATATATAAAATATATGGAGAGAGATATTTCTTTGTGTAATTAAAATATTACAAAGTATTACATAATTTAAAAAAAAAAAAAACTAAAGAAAGAGTGGTCCTTGGAACCGTTCAGACCTGGGTAGAAACTTTGATTCCATCAACCAGGATAACCACGTTAAACATCTCTATGCCTCAACTTCTTCATCTGGGAAATGGGGCTGATAATGTCTTATAGGCTGAACCCCATTGCCTGAATAAATCATTGGCATAGCAGCTGCCTCATCAGTTCACCGTCACTTCACCAGGCAGAGTACATGATCCATTTTGATAATCTGCCACCATAGGAAAAGAAATTGTTCTTTAAGCTTTGGGAGTACCCCAGCCAATAAGCAAGGGTAGAGCTAAATGGCCTCCTAAGAGACCTCTTCAGCACAGGCAGCCAGGTTCCTGTCAGGCTGGCCAAGGACCACCCATGCCACTGGAACAAACTCTGGGCTCCTGGATGATGGAAGGGTCCTTCCTGAGACCCATTCTTGGAACACAGCATTTCCAGGACCATTTCAACAAAAGAATCTGGGTTCAGGGAGAGCTGGCAAAGACAAATGAGCCTTTCTCTGGCTGGTATCAGATGGTGGGCTGGCAGAGACACATCTGTTTGGCTAAAATACCAGGGCAGCACTGGCCAGGGACCAAGATGTGAGGTCAAAGCCAATTGACCAACCTGTAAACAGACTCTGAGTAAGCCCTTCTCTTGCCTTAAGCAAAACAGATGGGCTCCTTCTCAATAGGTCTAACCTCCAAAATACAGTGCATATCTTCATTATGCCGGAGACTGGACAAATCGCCTAGTAAATGCACCCAGAGTAACAGACCTGGGCGTGTGGCTTAGTGAGAAGAGCATATAAGAAAGAGCTAAAGAGAATTAATAACCAAAGCCCAGGGGAGAAGAGACGCCAGACAATTTGTGCTGATTTTCTTCTGACTGAAAATGGGGAGGAGGGGAAACCCATGGGTTACTCAATCCTAATTGATGTTTTTGCAGCAAAGGAAATGCAAGGTGCCTAATTCAAATGTACGCTCCCGAAGTCCATTATCATGCTGTCATCAGCCAAGCCAGTGGGTTTTCATGACATTCTCCTGACCATGTTCAAACCTGAGCTTGGTAGGATGTCAATCCCTGGGCAACTGGCTGACTGGGGTTTTTTGTTTGTTTGTTTGTTTGTTTGTTTGTTTTCTAAGAGAAGTCAGCTAGGGAAAGGGCTATAAAAACCAGTCTGGACAGAGACTAAGCACCTTTGGTCTCTATGAGGTAACAGTTTAGCTCATTTTACTCAAGTTGAGATTCCTCTGGTCTTAACCCCAAGATAACATTTAAGGATTTGCCAGAAATCCCCAACGCTCCATTGAAAGAGCTTCTGAACTCTTGGAGAAGTCTTTAACCTCCCAGAGTTCTGCTTTCTCCATCTGTCTGACCAGGAAGACAGGAGGAAGACAAGCCTTACGGAAGGTTTAATGAAGAGCATGAGTCATTGGTGTTAGATGGATGGACCACAAACATTATTCCTTTCCCTAGCATTTATGGGAACGGGTAATTCTCCTGTATATTACCCATAAAACATAATGATTTTGAGAGAAGGACTGGGTATCAGAGGATATGCAGCACACCATAGGTTTTATTAACTATCTAATTCTTCCTACTCCGAGGCACTGATTGTAAGCATACCACCGGGAGTACTTAGAAATCTACAGTGAACCTTGTAAAACCAGCGCAAGAACAAACTGCAGATTTTTACATCAAGGAGTTCGCACTTCCAATCATACCAACACCTAGCCAAGGGGAGAGCGTGCTCGTCCTCCACAAAGCCTCTCAAGGCTGCGCTCTCTAGTGAGCAAAAGCCAGTTAGTTCCAACTGTTGCTGTTGTTGTTTAAAAGGCAGAGGGGTGTTTGTACATTAAGAAAGAGCTGTCCCAGCAGCATTCTGAGTCTCAGTCAGGGAAGTCCTCTCTCCAGCCAGGCTGCTGAAGAACTTTTTTTCATTCAGCAGCACTGCCCACCCAGCAGCCCCCAAACTGCCCAGATGGCATTCATAGGGGATGAAAATCGCCTTTCTCCCCAAACGCTCCCAGAAAAATCAATTGCCTTTTATATTTAACATTAACTTATTTTGTAATTTACTAATCTTTGCAAAGAGTTGGGGACAGAGAGGCCAAGACAACACAATAGTCCATTCACAAACTTTGAAGAAAGGAAGCAATGACTTTGTGTTGACCAGCAAGGGACATGGGCCAGTTGGGGACATTAGCAAACAACAGTAGTTTAAGGGTGGCAAGAGAAGATAAAAAAGAGGTTTGTTTATCAACCCAGAAGGGAAGCACCATAGCACCAGTAATACTCCAGAGAACTTCTCTAGAGAGACAATTAGAAACCAAGTCACTTCGCTACTCTGCATATGGCCTCCATCCCCACCCCACCCCCCAGTCACATCACTACTTTGAATGTGACCTCCATGGATTCCCTTCACCACCCAAGTCTCAGAATCACAGTTCTCTGCTCTGTTATGAAAGATCTGCAAAGGTAAACAGGGATATTTCCATTTACAGAATCTCTTTTCATGCCCCAAGCTCTGCCCCTGGTGCCACTCCATTGCCCACTCTTAACCTCGTATGTGGTATTTGCCTAGTGCTCCTTACTCTCCGAGGCTGCCCACCTGCATGCTTTTCCTGGCAGTTGCAGCCAACTGTCTTAGGTAGCTAATCTCTGCTGCGCTCTGAGCTCCTTCAGGTGCCTACCATGGTCCCAGCAATGGTCCAATGCTGTGCTCAGTCAGCACAGCCCAGAGCCCTGATCTCCTTTGACCTCCAAACTCCTTGGGATCTGAACCTGAGTTCTTCTGTGTCACTCATGCCCATAATAACTCCAGCCGGTGTGGACACACTACCTGACTTTCTCAGAGGGTCAGAGCTGCTTAGGTTCCAGGTGACACAGTTCTTTCAGCTTTGTTACATAATCTTTTCTTTAGGAATGTCCCTTCTGGAGAGATGAAAATGTATAGATAAAAGGACTGTAGGCTGAAGGACCTCAGTGTTCATAGAAGAAGTAGATGTCTAGACAACTGGCCTCATTACTAAGAAAGGGCCATGTTCCTATGCCTAGCGTAAACCAAGTTGATGCACTGGTTGTTAGACATAACAAAACAAAATCTTGGTACTGTCCTTTAGTCTGTCAGTGAATCCTGTCTTCTCACCCTCTGAGCTTATCCAAGCACTATTACCTCCCACTCAGCTCTGCCTGTAACTGCTTGCTATAAACCACCAGCCTGGCAGCCACAATAGTCATGTCCAAATGTAAGTCAGGTCTAGGCATTCCTAAGCTCAGAGCTGTCAAGTGCCCACACTCCATATCTTCCCCTGCACCCCATGTGTCTATCCTCATTTGAACCCTACATGCCCAAATGCCCTGAGTCTCCTGTGTTTGTCCACATCTCCAGCTGTTCACTGTCACTCACTTGTGAGTCACACTGGCCTCTTATGGCCTCCTCTAGCCTTCCAGACCCACTCCTGCCCAGAGCCTTACTGATAGCTGCTCTTCTGCATGATGCTCCTCTTGGATAGATGAGTGCTCAGCACTAGCTATGGTGAGGGAAGCACTAGCTACCCTCATTATATGGTCAGGAAACAAAGCCCTCATCATTCTGCTAAAAGTTTCAGTCTCCTCAAAGGATGGTTATCATCTATATTACATATTTGTCTTGTTATTGCCTGTATTTTATCCCTAGACTCTAAGAGTGACACTAATTAAAAAGCATTGGTAAATGATAAACCAGGATTGAAGAAAGTGGACAGAAGCAAAGGGTGACTGTCAGCAAGTTTAACTGGTCTGTTGGAACAAGTGGGCATCAAAATTCTTATGGTTGCAAATGGCAGAAGATCCCACTCAAGTGGTTTAGATTAAAGGAGTGCCTAGAACTAAAAAGAACTGCAAGTAGAGTTTATCTCATGCCCGACCTTGTACAGAGTTCAAAGGGATCTGGCTTCTCTATATATCTTATCCCAATTCCCTTGGATGGCGATATGGTCAGTAAGTTCTCACTCCATGGTAAAAAGACAGCTGCAGCAGTGCCAGCCTTCCATTAACACTCCCAAACTAGGCCAGGCCGTGGTTTACTTTCTAATAGTTCATGATACTCCTGCTAGCGTCAGGAATGAAGAATTGGCCTCTGCCCAGTTTGTTACATCCCTTGGACTGGGAGAGGAACCAGACCTAACATTTGTGGCCATAGCTCAAGGGAGGGTAAATCTCAAGTGTTTATTGAAGAAAATGAGAAGTTACTAAGAAGAAAAATTTTAAGTGTTCAGTACAATTTATTAGGGTATGTTCTTGTCAATATATGAGAACTCACAACTCGCTGGTTATACCTTCTAGACCAACGTACACATGCCTTCAATGGAAATCCTGGAATCCTAGAGGTCAGAACTCCCTATTCCTGGCCAGGGTAGAGAGAGAATTCCTTCACCAGGACTCTGGCTGACCAGCCTCAACTGACAGTCAGTTACAGGTAAAACTCAGGGCTCTAGAGTTCTTTGTTCTCTCTCCTATAGATGACTCTCCAACTCTGAACTCACCACCCAAGTACCTCGGGCTCTTTGTGGGTAGAATGCATTTGGTCCCTGTACACAGTTGGGGCACAGTCATGAGCAACCATTTATGCTCATTTTCTTTAAAGTCTTAAGTTCTACTTTAGTTTTGAATTTGGCCTTGGCATTCATTTCAGTAAGATTTTACTTACCCAACCAACAAAAAATCGAATTTCAAGAATTTTAATACATGTCATGCATCTCTGACCTCCACGGGGCCCTACTCACCTGAGTCCCTTGTCCACTTACAGACATAGATAATTGCCACCCTACAAAGCATAGGACCCAGCTGCTTGGATGCCCACTAAGGGGCCAGTACCGAGCCATGAACTACAGAGGGAGTACCGCGTGGGGTAAACGACCAAGGGGAAAGGAGAGTCAGAGAGTCAGGCAGACAAATTCCCTCACTCATCCTCCCATGGGCTGTGGTGAGACATGGTGTCTCCTTTCCTCCTTTGCTTGTCAGGTGTGGAAGGAAGGCTGTGTGATGAAGCAATGTCAAGGCTGCTGGGTGTGTGTTCCTCCTGGACACTCACCTCAGGCTGCTTCTCTCACCTCCGTTGTCACCCTCTCATTAGGTCATGTGCTAAGCTTTCTGAAGAGTCCTGGGTAGGATGGGCTCGCTCTAGCCTGGCTTTCAGGAGAGCTCCTAGCTTGATAGTGGCTCTCAACGTAGTCCCCAGATCTGGCCACAAACAGGGAAGAAGAGAGGAAATTCCAACCCGAGGCAACATATGGCTGAAGCCTAAAACTGCAGTCTAGAATGGAGCTGGGAAATAAGGAAACAGCCAGGCCTGGGCAGCCGAGTGGGCTCAGGAGCCAGGCCAAAGGATGCTGACAAGGCCCTGTCTTCAACCTAGAATCTGAATTCCCCTACCTTCCTCTCAGTAAGTACAAGTAAAACAGTAGTGTGTCTGCTATGTTTGGACAAAAAGGAACCTAAGTGTTACTAGGAGGAAATTAAGGCCAACATGCGACAGGCACCCTGGAGAGCTTGGACATTGTGTAACTGGCAGGGAGTCAAAAGAACAGTACCAAGGTGTGAACAGATCTGACATCTAACAACAGTGTCCCCGTAGCTGCGAGGATGGTCAATGAAGAGGCAGCTTTTCCCCTCCAAGCTGATGAGTCCTGCAATGAGAAAAAAAAAAAAATGTCAACACCGATCTTAAATGGAGGGGAGATGCTGTCCCACAAGTCAGGGGAGGGGGAAACCATCGTTTCTTCTGGGGTACTTCATTGGAGACCCATTTTGGATACCTGAGCGAACTTGTCTGAGAAGTTCCCGATGGAGGCAGGGTTGAGACGCAGAATCTGAGGTGACGTCAGAATGCTGTGACGACAGAGTCCAAAGCAGACACTGAGGTCGACTGTAAACCTCCAAGGCGAGGAGGGAAAGAATGCAGCGCAACCCACCTAGCTGAACAATAGAGAAACAAGACCAGGGAAGTGGAATCAAAAAAGCCGAATCCCAAAGGCTCCAAACAAGAGACCCCAAACACACACTGGACTTCCCTGCTAGATAATTCAGGGTTCCAGGGCCAGTGCAAAAATACTATCCACCCTCTGCCCACATACAGGTGACTCTAACGGAGATTTACTGCCTGCTCAACAGAGACCTCGTGGCGATCAGTCAGTTGCTTATCCGTCATGGAACTGGTAGGTGATAGTATAAGAGACGACTCGCGGTAAATTCCACACACCAGGTCCAGACAATACCACGTGTTGAAGGTTTAATTGGGGAGGGTGGGAAAGGTCTCGCGCACGAGAGAAAGGGGAGAGCAAAAGAGACCGGAGGGAGGAGGGCTTCTCCTTTATATCTGCGTGATGACGCATGTGCTGCCCAGGTAAAATTGGGTAGCCCTAGGGGTTCTTGGGAACGGAGGGGGGGCATTACCATGGTAACAGATCTATGGTCTTGCCTATCTCTAGGTTCAGGCACTTGGTAATGCTAACAGTAGGTGCTCTCTCTCTCTCTCCCCTCCTCCCCTCTGATGCATCCGCTTGGCCACAGAGAGGAGCACCATGGCTTGGACAGGTGGGCAGAGCCACTAACAAAGGCAAAGCCTTAAGGAGCCTTTGCTAGCCTCGGAGCTTTTATTACCTGCTGTTCATTGGCTTTCATCAGAGTCGCAGAAAGGAAGGGAAGATCAGGGTGGGTCCTGCACGCCCTGCTGTTTGCTACAGTAGATATGTATTTACTTGGATCAAGCTGGGTTGAACAGGCGACCTAGGGTTGCTTTCATTCTTAGATCCACTCCAGAGGAGACAGTCACTGGGGTGGTGAAGTGGAAGCATTTGTTAGCAAGCCTTCGGAGTTTCCTTGTGAGCATGCATTATAACTTAGCTAAACCACTGGACAAAGAAAAGGCACAAACAAGGACTCCCTGTGTCCTGAACACCATAAAGAAAAACTCTACACAACATCACACCACATTTCATGTTCAAAGTGACCCTGTGTGATAGGTGTTGGTATAAAGCGCATCCACTTAACTGACACGGAACAGCGCAAGTGTACAAGTCAGGGTGAGCAGGGAAGAGTGGGGATAGCATAGAAACCCACAACCTCACTTGGCTTAAGCTACACCCACCCCCCTTTTCTAGCAATGTACAGAGCAACCTGGGAACCCACCTCCATCAAGCTCCATATACTCCTTTCTGTGAGCAGAACTATTGATCATTTCGACCTATACTACCATGACAACCCTTAGAATCCTCGTTCAAAGACCAAACAGCCTGAAACTAGGGGCCACTGGGGCCAGTTCAGACCAGACTAGCTTCAGGTGTGTGCACAGTGTAGCAAGCTGCGTTTTCTGAGTGACTAGGGAACCCAACCCTAAGCCAGCTTCCGTCTTATGCTATGCATGATTAGGAATGCATATGATCAAAACCAGACTCATTAGGGGAAAAACCCACAGGGAGGAAGGGCATACATAACCCAAGACTGTCAATCAAAAACCAGAAAACCAACCACCCACAGTCTGTGTCTAGCAACCAACACTTCTTCCTCCCTGACCCCTACAAGAAAAACCCAAGAAATGACCCCACACTCCTGAGTGTGTGTTTGCTCAGGGCCTGTTGCACCCCGCCATGTTACTACTCTGTACTTCAGCTTTGCTTCTGAATGGATCTTATGCTACTCTGCTTTTTGTATGTGTGATTTTTTTCCAATTTTTTTAAACAAGACACCAAGAACCTAGAAACATGCAGTCCAGGCAAAAACTACATTTTCAGTTTTGAGTGGCGACCTGGGAGTTCCCAAAGCTCTCTTTCCTATAGTATTCCCCATTGTTTCCTAGACACACTGACAGTGAGAATCTAGTCTACCTTAGCAGACCCTCAAAGCTTACTTGAGTCGCACCAGATCTAAAGTTTGAGCCACCTAAGTTCAATATATGTATTGGCCTATCCCCTCAGGAGAAAGCCTGAGAGGACAGACAAGCTTTGACATTCATTTCTGTCATCGACAAAGAATCTCCTAAACTTAAGGCCTCTTGGATGGGCCATGTTTCTGCATGAACTTTGTGAAGTAGAAATTCCAGGTGGGCATCAATGTGGGGGGCCATGATTGCTCTGTTGAATGAAGGCCCAAACCTTCTGGTCTGGTGATGTCAGAAGTGCCAAGTGCTCACCCCCTCTATCTGCCTCCCAGTTCATCAGTTTACATAGAATCCATCAGGGTGCCATTGTGGCTGCTCACTGTGAGTTCTGAAACTTCATACACGCACTCATAACGTAATAAATAAAATGTAAATGTAAGATGTAATTCATGTAGTAAGTCATTCTTGCTGATAGGGACTCTCCTGCAAACTCCCAAGGTGACATGGGGCATGAAGATACAACATCCCAGTCCAGGTCCTTCCTTTGCTTAGAAAGCCACTGTCCCTTTGGGGTAGGCTCCCACACTACTGGCCTCATTTAATCTTAGTCACCTCCCAGGGGTTCTATTTCAAAATACTCTGGCAAGGGTAAGTTTCCTCTATCAGCCTCTTGCGGTGGAGACTAAACTTCAACACATGTTTTCCCAGAGATTTTAACCATACATTTGATCCTCTTTTCCACACCACAGGCTCCTTGCTGCCATTGTTCTAGCACTGACCACAGAATACACCTAAGAGCCTGTGTGTTTGCAGTAGGCACTCACTTAACCCACCTCTGGTGGGGACTTCATGCTCATGTGCCCTGCCTAGTTAGCATGAATGTAAGGGACCGTGTCTTACCCCTTCTTTGTATCATCCACAAATAGAGTGTTTTGGAAAAATTTGATCTGACTTAAAGCTCCATTGCTTCTCTTCACTGTAACATCTAATCTTGAGGTTAAATTTTCATCTTGAGGTTGAATGAGTGTCCATCACTGGTGAGAGGGAGTTGATGGCAATGTCCTTTGGGATTTACTTGCCCACAGAGTCTTCCTTTTCAAGCAGATGGCCATGACACTGATCCCTAGAGAAGGCATTCTGACCAATCTCAAGTTTTGTATTGCCTTGCTCCCTTTTGCTAAGCACCAGCCAGTGGAGAACAGTGAATTATTAAGCATTTTATAAAAATACTTAGATTACCATGAAGAATAATAAAAAATAATACTAATACCAAGTATTTGAGGTTATAATATTTCATTTTTCAATGGCGTGTTGATTGTGGGGTTGGAAATGGCCTAGAGATCGGACGTATTCTTATTTACAGGTGAGACAATAGATGATGCTCAGACACATAATATCCTGGGTGACCCTCTTAGCTTGGAAGCATAGGCCAACCCATTTTATAGGCAAGGAAACTAAGGTACAGCATTGGCTTTACCCAGGCGAGTGATTCCTCCAGCACAGAGCAGAACTGAATCTAGAATTCCAACTTCCCAATTCCTGGTCTGGTTTACTTTCCACTTAGTCACTGTCTCTTTCCTTCAGTCAAGTAAGAATAGGAAGGACATCCTAAGAGGAACCAAATAAGCTGGGCCACCATGGCATTGAATCTGACCTTGGCCCATGCCAGCTTACAGCATTGCTTCTAAAGGGGTTGTCTTTTCTTAGAGCTTTCTGGCTCTGCTTCACTCCCAGCCTCCTCTCCTTCCCAGAGTGCCTTGAGGCATATCGTGTGACAACCCTGAATACCTAATCATCTGTTAGAGACAGTTTTGAGCTGAAGGCTGAATAGCTCCCTGTCATTTTAATTAATGAAAAGAACATTGTCTGAAGCTCCCTACAGCAGCAATTCTCATTTGTTGGAAGATGTTTTAGCTCTAAGTGGTATGAATCATGATGCAGCCCTATTTGTCTGGCACAGCCTAGGAGGGTCTGGAACTCATCAGGACTGTAGGCCAAGTAAAGCCCAGGGAGAAGCACCCCTACAGAAAGACAGGAAGGACCTCCACAGCTAGAAAGTACTTGGTGTCCTTGAGCATAAAAGAGGAACTAGAGGGGACAAAGTTGACATGACTGTCAACTCCTTAGCCACTTTGTAGGCTAAGTCTGTTGACAGCTGCATGTGCATGGACAGTGTTTATTGTGATTCATCACTTCCTATGAAGGACCAAAAACTCTGTGATCCAGGTTTCCAGCCCAAGAAACTCAGATCTGCCTAGGAACTCAAGGCAAAGAGACCTTGCTGTCATTTGTTCCTGCTTGCCTGGCACCCATTTCCCTGTGCTGCTCCTCCCTAGCCACTGGGATTGAATTGTTCCTTTATGGATGGACAGGGAAAGCTTAGAAGACTCAAGAAATTTGCAAGAGTCAGCTCACAGAACAAAACAGGGTCCCAGAGGCCCTTCTTTGATGTTGTATAAGAGGTAACTGATTGGGGAAGAGAGCCTTCTCAGGGCTGTGCCTGAGAATTCCAAGGATGGAGTTTTATAAATAATCACCCATGTTCCCACAAGTAACCCCTTGTCTCATGTTCTTATAAGTAACCCCAATTAACCTATTGATTCACCAAGCTGGACTTGGACAGTGTAGCTTCTCTAGTAAGTTGTTGGCCTCTATAACTAGGGAAAATATAGGTAAATTCCCCCCAGGGAAAGTTACCGTTGAATCCCACGGCCAGGACTCAGCTATAAGGGTTTAAAAACCAAAGAGCACTTCTAGAGGCCTATGAGACCCAATAAACTACCATTCCTTTCCTGGTATACCCTTTGAGACTGAACAGTATTTAATTGTCTTCTCCGTACCCCTCTCCTCCTCTTGCATTTATCACACTGAACTGCTACTGTGTGTTTATGGCTCTGTCTTCCTTTTTACACTGGGCTTTAAGACTGGGGTGCCTTTCAGTCATTTTTCTATTAGCAGTTTCTAGCACAGTGCCTGGCATATGGTTAGTGCTCAGTAGGTGTGGGATGGACAAGTGAGTTATGGGACTCCTATACAAACTATAAATAGCCATGTACATACCAAGTGCATAGGCGATCGTGCAGACTTGTGGTGGTTTTGCCAACTTCAATGGAACCCAGAAGCTTTATGGAAGTTATTGGAGAGGACCGAAGAACTCCATCTGATCGCTACTTCTGGTTGTACACAGGCAAATAATGCAAGAGTAATCAATCAGCTTGGCAGACACCAACAACGACCAAGGTCAAGCTAAGAATGCAGGCAAGAATGCTTCCCCTCCAGAAATGGAACGGTCCTCTAATCCTGTCCTGAATCAGGGGTGGGCTGGAAGTGAAAAGCTAGCGAAGATGGGAGCTGCACATCATTTTTGCTGTCTAGAAAAACAAAATGCTTGCTGCTCACCTGAATTGACTGAAGACCTGCAGGCTGCCCGAAGCTGGTGCTTCAAAACAGTGTTCTCCGCTGTACTAAACAGTCACACCATAAAACAGGGTTAGAACAATCCATTTCTCCCCTTGTAAAATGCATGACTTGATCAATAAACATGCTTCCTCTACGGCTTGGGAGCCCCAGGACAAACTCACCTCACATGCAAGGATCTTAGCATTGGAGGCGACTCAACCATTCTCTGGAGAGGAACAAGCTCCAACCGAGTAGGGCTTTCCCTCTCTTTTCTAATTCGAGGACAGCTAACACATCTTGCTAATTTCCTAAGTTAGAATTCAGGAGAAAGAAGCTAAAGTAAGAATCATTTCCCATTGATCAACAGTATCCTTCCAAGTATACTTGTGTAGCCCCAGGTCAAAGCCAGCACCTTTGTTTCCTTCTTGTATGGTTTGTCTCTAGTAAATCCATACACCCTGCTGATTATCATGACATCCCTGTCCTTTCGTTGTTTCCAAACTGACAGTCTATTGACCCAGCCACGTCCAGGTCTCAAGTTTGTGGGAGAGGAGATTGTGCTGTTTGTCACTGCTGTTATTTCACTGCAGGCAGAAGCAAGCATCGACAGTCACACGTTAAACACATCTGCTTCCTCTCCAGATGAGGACCAATCACCAACAACTTCGTGATGCCCTCAGACATGAAGCTGGCTCTCAGAATTTGTTCATGTAGACTACCTTACATTGTGCAATAAACGAGCTGTCATAGCCACTGGGAAGCATCTTGGCCACAATGGAATTTTGTTACTCTCTCTGTCCCAAGGTTATGGTGCTTCTCCCATAATTTCCCACAGAGAGCAAAGTCTATAGCTTACCATCTTTAGATTCAGGGCAACCCGGGAGGGGGACGTGCGGGGGGAAGTTGGCAGCCTCTACCCAAAGTTGTAAATCCCGATGGTTTGCGTTCAACTTGTCATTCAAGTAAAACCAAAGCAGCTTTGCAGGAGGAGGAGAAAGAAGCACCTGGGGGATGAAGGAGCTGAAATAGAAGGAAAGACGTGGCCTCAAGGTGGAGAAACAGATGCTGCAAGGCAGGAAGCATCTGACAGGAAGCGAACAGAGGGGAACGGAAGCTTGCCACAGCCTGGGGGCTCAGGGTATGGAAGGCACAAGCCCCGAGGAGCCTCTGTTTCCTCTGTCTCACAGCACTCAGTGACCACGCCAGTAGCCTGGCACAGGTGCAACCACTAAACTGTCTCACAGGGCAGAAGCCTGTTAACACTTCAGTCTACTGTTCTCATGTTTAAATACTTACCTTTATTTTATGTGATGGGTCTTTTACCTGCATCTATGCCTGTGCACTATGTGCGTGCAGTAACCATTCAAGCTAGAAACAAGGGTTGGATACCTGGGAACTAGAGTTACAGATGGTTGTGAGCCATCATGTGGGTGCTGAGGACTGAACCCAGGTCCTCTTGAAGAGCAACCAGTGCTCTTAACTGCAAAGTCGTCTCTCCAGGACTTTTATTGTCCATTTTGAGCTTTTATAGCCAACATGAATACTCCTAACCTCTTGGAGGCAGCTCTAAGGAAATGTCTTTGTTACTTGAACATGTACTCCCCCTCCCCCAGTCCTCAATAATCCCCATTCCTTACCTCTAAACAGCAAGGGACCAGATAGGGATCAAGCTCCCCGGATAGGGACGAGATGCAAGACGCCATGGTGTACCAGAGATGCAGTTGATTCATGGCAAACAGGGAACATGAGTGACGTACTTACTGGGCTGGGACCATGACTCATTGGTAGAGAAAGGGCTTGCCTGGCATAGGTAAAGCCCTGGGTTCTATCCCTAGCATTACACAAACTGGGCAAGGTAGCTTATGTTTATAATCTCAGAACTTGGGAGGCAGTGTGTCTTAGCTAGGGTTTCTATTGCAGTAATGAAACACTATGATCAAAAAGTAAGTTGGGGAGGAAAGAATTTATTTAGCTTACACTTCCACAGCACTGTTCCCCATTGAAGAAAGCCAGGACAGGAACCCAAACAGGGCAGAAACCTAGATGTATGAGCTGATCCAGAGGCTATGGGGGGATGCTGCTTACTGGCTTGCTCCCCATGGCTTGCTTAGCCTGCTCTCT
>JADRCD010034251.1:0-18703 GCA_019843815.1 Montemys delectorum
AAAGAAAGAAAGAAAGAAAGAAAGAAAGAAAGAAAGAAAGAAAGAAAGGAAAGAGGGAGGGAGGGAAAAGGAAAGAAAAGAAAAGAAAAGAAAAGAAAAGAAAAGAAAGGAAAGGAAAGAAAAGAAAAGAAAAGAAAAGAAAAGGAAAGGAAAGGAAAGAAAGTCCTTTTTTCTTTACCTCATTCTGTGACTCAGTGAAAAAATAGCCCAGGCTTGTCTTCTTGGTATTCAGTTGCCATCCCTTTTTAGCTTCACTCAGATGAAGCAGAGTTAGAGCACAAATAAATCTTTAAGGGTAAGCACTATTTTCCCCTTCAGGCTAGGATGAATTTCACCTCTTTAAAGGCTATATTCAGACTCTGAATATTTTCTGTGGGTACCAGCTGAGGCCAGGCTATATTCTTTAGGAACCTCCTATTCTGGGGTAGATGTTGCAACCTGGGATTGAGAGCTTGACCAAGTGACTTAGCCTTGTCAAATAGCTACTTGGAAAGTTGATCCAGAAAGGAATCAAAGACAGCTTCTACTATAATGTGTACAATACAGCTTTGTTACTTGGGAATACAGAGTCCTTTATGCATGTTTTTTTAGTCTCTCAGATAAAATTATTTTAAAACAGACTGAGAAGGAAATTTGAAGATGATGATTTTATTAGAGTTTGAAAAACAGTAAAGCAAGAATGTTAAAAAAAATTGCCAGGAAGAAGGTGGATAAGAGAAAAGAAAAAGTCATGTTTCTGAGTTAAAGGAAGATAAGAGAGGGAGAGGGTTAGGAGAAGGGAAGGGAGAAGAAGAGATGGGGAGGGTGATGGATAAGAAGGGAGGGGGAATACACATCCACAGTTTACAATTTCAGTGCAAGCAAGCTTTGGATTTGGGCTGGTATACATAAAAAGGGAAATGAAGAGTAAGATGGAAAAGTCATAATTCTTCAGGTAAAACTCAGAAAAATAGGCACACTTAGAGGTAAGAATCCATAAGCAAATGCATTGAGGGAGGAGTTTCTTGGGTACATAGTATACATTTAACTAAGGAGATAGCTTTTCTTTTACCTCTTAAACATATTCAGATGTATACTGTATAGATTACTGGCAGGTTCATTTTGACTAACTTCCTCGTGTCCTTTCATGTAGTAAATAATGATGTATTATTTTTATATAATATTTTGAGTTGTTAATAATGCCATGTTGTTTTATGTTATTGTTGTTGTAGTTGTTTTGTTTTGTTTTTATTTGTTTTACCAAAAATGATGTGATAGAGTAAATTAAGAAATGTTAGGAGGGGCTAGCAAGATGGCTCAGCGAGTAAGAGTACTGACTGCTCTTCTAAAGGTCCTGAGTTCGGATTCCAGCAACCACATGGTGGCTCACAACCACCCGTAATGAGATCTGACACCCTCTTCTGGTGTGTCTGAAGACAGCTACAGGGTGTTATGCCAGAGCGAGTGGCGAGTGGGGAGTGAGCAAGGACTGTCCTGAGTTCAGTTCCCAGCAGTCACATGATGGCTCACGGCCATCTGTACAGCTCCAGTGTTCTCATACAAATAAAATGAATAAATCTTTAAAAAAAAGTTAGTAAATAAATAATCCACCTAAAAAGTAATCATGTTTTTCCAGAGGAAGCAATATTTTTTAAGATTTATTTATTTTATATATGTGAGTACACTGTCACTGTCTTTGGACACACCAGAAGAGGACATCAGATCCCATTACAAATGGTTATGAGACAACACATGGTTGCTGGGAATTAAACTCAGAACCCCTGGAAGAGCAGTCAGTGCTCTTAACCACTGAGCCATCTCTCCAGCCCCAGGAATCTAAATGTGCCCAACTGAGTCCTGCTCCTGCATCTTGTCTTGTCCTGTGCTGTTTCAACAATCATATGGGATGATTCTTCCCTCTTGTGTGTGTTATTACAAATGCCAAGAAGAGTAACTGTGATGTTTGTTAATTGTTAAAAATAATGTTACTGGGTAGAGAAAAGGTGGCATTAAAAGCTGTTCACAAGGAAAGAGTCTATATCCAATGGCCTGCAAGAATGATAATTACCTGACCAGTTCTAACATAAGAGTTTGGGGAACTTAGCAATTTCAAAATAAAGTGACTAGTGTGCTATGCAATCCTCCCAGTGTATGCTCTTATATATCTTTAGTATGAAAATTTTAGTTATGCTTAGAATTTTGAGAATGAATTAGATAGACAACTAAATTCCTTGAGGACACTGGACCTCAGTCCTTCCCTGTCCACTGACCCCTCACTTCTCAACTGTTCCAGAGCAACATTCTCCAGAGTTGGAGAGTAACCATCCTCTCCAACTACTTTAAGGTTTAAGGGGATTTCCATGTCCCTACTAGGCCTCTCACTATTGTGTATCGTCTTGTCCCTACCTTCTTTCACCGTCCTTTAGTGCACATGTTTCCCAATTTGATTTACTTCAGGACATTGTGTGGATTTGTAATGGCTGGTCCTCAGAGAGATCTCAAAAGGAACACTCTGTCTGTCAGCCTTTCATCATCTCCTCCCTGGCCTTTAGTCATTGCCCCCACCTACCTCTTTGTATACAGATTTTGTATGCAAGTTGTTGAAGGTTTAGGCTTCACTTTCCCTTTCCAACTTTGCTTCACCTTTGCCCTGCTTTCTGCCACCCTTACTGATCTTGATGCTGTTTCCCCCCTTAAGAAGCCTTTGAAATTGCAGAAGTCTGAGAACATACAACTCAGTGAAGCTACTTTGCCTGATCTTCCCTACTCAGATGCCTTGTGCTGTGCAATTAAGATTAAACAGGGAACTGGGTTATCAGTAAACTCAGGATTAGGCCCACTAGCAGAAGGGAGCAATGGTGCAGAAAATCTCAATCAGCAGATAATCTAAAACTATATCCTATTTAACAACTATTTATTCAAATCTCTGAAGACACAAGCAAGAATGAAATAGTAAATGCCTTAGTTCCTAAAGACTCCCATTGTCTTCTGATGGCTATTCACACAGATGAACAACTTCATTTGAAAAGATATACTAGGGGTGAGCACGGAGTGACTCAAGGATCGGGGAGTAGTTCTAGTAGGAGATGGAGCTTAGACTCTGTTTTGAGACATCATGCCTATGAACTTTTATCCTATGAACTCAGTACCAAATGTGAACTGGACATGTATATACATCTTTTATCTTTAAGCTACATAGTAACCTATTTTGTATACCATGTGTAAGTAAGCTTGCAGGGAGGTCTTTCTCCTTGTTCTATCATTTCCAACTGGTGTCAAAAATTCACTGACATTTTCTGCTCCAGGATTACTAGCTTCCTTACAAGTCTTCAAAAACTCTGGCTACGACTCAAAGCATTCTTCTACTAACAATGCTCTTATACTACATATGCACATACACCTTGTCTCATTTCTTACAATTATTATTTATAACCAAATTATATTTAGATTAAATTATGTATCCTTGAAAGTTTTACTATTTAGTAAAACCCAATGTAAGTTTTAAAATCCATGACACTATTTATGTGATTTTTTTTTTGTTTTATTTTGCAGAAAATGGAAGAATAGCTTCTTGAGCCTATCATAGCTCTTGTCTCATTGTGTATTGTCACAGTTAATACCATTTGTTCATTTCTTCAGTAGAGGGCACACTGTTTTCATGTGATGATGTGTTTCTTTACAATGGATGTTCTATAATATAAAGCAAAGTTTCTTACATGTGTTAAATAGAACTATGGCTGTCTCATCACCGCTAATTCAGTATCATTGCTCAAATTTTTGTAGAGTTTTCATGACAGCTGAGCACAGCTCCAATCACTGTGAACCTAGTAAAGAATGGAGATACTAAGTCATTTTGCAATTAAATGGGATTATTTAGATAAAAACAGAAAATTAAATTTCACAAATGTTCCTTAAACATCAGATAAAACCATTAATCTGTGAAGCTAGGGTGCTATTTGCACTTTAGCCTGTTTTAGAGTCTCTCTGTTATGAGATGCATGTGATCTTTCTTTAGATGAGAAGGCCTATTTGACGATTTGTCATTCCTTTATGATTTCATATATATTCATATTTTTGCTTCTTTCCTGTCACTACTTCCATAGAAATACCTTCCTCCATTTTATCCTTTTAGCTATTCTTTTTTAAATTTTCTGCAATTGACAATTATCCTCGGTTCTAACAACTCCTGAACCACTTTGAATTAGTTATCAACTAATAATGGGCTGAATTGTATTCCCCTGGTGTGTCTGTGATGAAGGATGGGGGGTACTTTAATATTCTTGCACCTACCTTCCAAGTCTGGGATAACAGTTGTAGATCATCCACCTTATTTCTGCTGTGCTGGGGATTGAATCCAGGGTTTTGTGCATGTTCAACAAGCAATCTACTGGAATATCTGTATCCTCAGCCCCCCCCCCCTTCCTAGCCCTTAACATCTATTCATACTTGTATGATATCATCTTACTAGTTAAAGAGAATTCTAGATATTTGACTAAAAGAGTAAGTTGTTCTGTGATAGTGAGTTGATATTAAAAATTAAGTAGTATTTGTGTTTTTCCACAAAACGTAAGTGGAAAATATTACCAGATGCGTCTTATTAGAGTCCCCTTTTCCTTTCTGATTATGAAATAAATTGTGATTATGACCCCAAAATACATGGAATCCTGATTTCTCTTGAGTCTAGACTATTATTTCTGTTCTAGTGTCTAAAAATATTTCGTACATGGGAAGACATAATTTTGTTAGACAAGAATTTAAGGCCAGAGGGATGGCTCAGCAGGAAACGTTGCTTGCTGCCAATACTGACAATCCTACTTGATCCCTGGAACCCACATGGTGGAAGGAGAGAACCAACTCCCAAAAGCTGTCCTCTGTTTTCTAGACTTTGGTCTTGGCACATTATTATGTACATAAAATAAATAAGTGTAGAAAAATACATTTAAAGTGATATTGATCTGATAGTGACCTGATTCCTACAACGTGACTAACCAGTTACTTTTTCAAACTGAAATCTAATGTAATACAAACTAATAGTTACAAAAATTGTTATAATAATTTATATATTAAAGATCAAGTCTTTCTAAAATTAGAGTTATCTCATAAGTTATAGCTATGAAATCAAGCTGGCCAAAGGTAAGCTGAAATTCAAAACCAAATTACTTTAAATATGCCCAACATCAAATAAAATACTTCATGAAATATGAATAATTGTATATCCTGGTGAAACATAATTAATCTGTTTAAAGACAGTGCATTTGGGTTGTTTGAAGTGTCTGTTTCCAGGTCTGAGGACCGTAGCTCAGTGATAGAGCACTTGCCTCACATGTACTTATCCCCAGTGTTCCTCCACCCCTCAAAAAAGCAATAAACAAATGACAAAAAAATTTATCCTATCTGTAGCCTTTTTACTTCTTGAAACACACTGTGCCTTTGATTATTTTAATTTGGGAGATAGTACTATTATATGCCATATGTAAATGATATGCCAGATATAAAGAGGTAAATCAACCCTGGAGCATGATGGACCATAAACTTGATAGGTCCAATACTTAAGTCTAAATATTTTGCAAAATTATTTATCTCTCCTGTGACTGTTTTCCTGCTTATTCAGCCTCATCATTATCAGACCCTAAGAATGAGCCTTCCTAGTACCCTGAGATATAAAATTACTTGATTTCCATATGGATAAAGTATGGTAGTTAGCCAACAGAAAGAACTATAAATTGAGGCTTCTAGAAAAATAAGTCATACTTCTGTGAAAGATTTTATTAGGCAAACAGGGAGTTGGAATGTTTTAGGCCAGAGTCAAATTACCTTGAGCCATACATCACTAATCACCTTTAAAAGCTACTCATTACCCACCTTTGTGTTTGACACTGTATCCTTGTCACATTATCTTAATCCTTTTGGAACATTTTAACAGACCACTTGCTTTCAGCAACACAAAAGCTAAAAAAAAAATGTTTTTAGATAGCATCTGAGGCCAGTAATAGGGATTTCTGTGCCTCCTGTGTACCTGCCTACTTGCTGCTTCCAACCATGTATTTGAAAAGTGCCCTGCATTTTTACTTTTATTTCTTCTGTAACTATAAAAACTTCACAAGAGTGTTACAATGTTGGAACATGATAGTTGAATTAACCTAAATAGTGTTCTTGAAGTTGGTCATTCATATTTGACTCCAGCGTAAATGTATATCTTATTATCAATGATGTGAAAGGACAGAAGATTGGAGTGAAGCATCTGTCAGCTAGGAAAGGACATGATTGCCATCAAACCACCATAGTTTTACAGGATTTCACTCATGGGACACCTCTTCAATAATATCTGTTCTGATTCCTTCTCCAAGTCTGTGTGTGTAAGTGTTGTGTGCTTTGCAAGTGTGTGAGATGTGCATGTATGTATGGGTGTACCCAACTTGTATTAGTGGAGAAGTTGGAGGATGACATCAACTATCTTGCTCTATCACTTTCTACCTTGTTCATCTGAGGCAAAGTCTCTCTCCAAAACTGAAGCTGGTCATTACTAGCAAGCCTAGAAAACCGTTCATCTTTTCTGTCTCCTTCCCCAACAACTATATTTACAAACATGAAAGTATTACAGAAAATGTGGGAGCCTCTCACATATCCTTAATATGATACTGGATAATTGGAGTCCCTTCTTCGAGTGTTTAGTTTCAATAACAAAAGAACTTAAGAATAGACCTAAAGAGAAGCTCACAACCTTTTTTTTTTCTTTTTTACTTTTTCTTTTTTTTCTTCTTTTTTTTTTTTTTATGTTTTTATTAGTTTTCTGTTTATAAGAAAAGTTCCAGGGCAAGCTAGATCAAAACAACAGCAGCCACCAACAGAAAGGGAACGGAGAAGGGAAGTGGAGAATGCCATACCACTTGAGGTAAGTTGACTGGAGGTAAGCTACATGTCTGGCAAATGGCTACATGGTAGGGAGTGGGGCTTTAGAGAAATTGTAAGGAAGCCCAATGGAACAACAGCAGTGCACTTAGGCTCTTGCCAGCATCTCAAAGGAAGATACAGAAAAGAAAGGAAAAGTTATACCTTTCTTAGTAAGGACCCTAAAATATTGGAAGACCTAACAGAAGCCCATTGGATTATACTAACAAGTAGGAATTCTTGAAGGGAAAAGAATATTATCTTATTAAGGGAATAATTACTATTCTCATTCTTTAGCAGGGCTTAAGGTGAACACACCAACCTGGCGGTAGTTCAACTTTCCTTAGGAATGGGTCCTTTAACCAAGTCATTAGTCTGCCCAACTGGAATACTGCATCTCCGGAGGATAGCTTTCTCTTTATGGGCCTTTAAGGCCTGCATAACACAATTATGTAGCCACACATGCTACTTTATGCCCTGGCCCACTCATAGCCTGACCATACTTGCACTTGGTGGCTGGGGATGAGATGGTGTGGAATCAATGGTTCAGACTCTGAGAGCAGGTGAGAATGGAGCAGCAAACTCCTTTATGAATTCTCAGGGAAAGATCTCTATACCCTCCACCCGCATCCCACTTTGCTTTTAGTTCTGGGATCCAAACTCAGATCCAAAAGTTACTGAATTCTGTACAGCAAGCAGTTTTACCCACTAAGCCATCTCCCTGGCCTCCAAAGTCTCTTGTGTTTACTGTACGCTTTCTGCACAGGAACTAAGAAAAGGAAGAGGTAACCATGGTTTTCTCTCTAGGCTTCAGAGAAAGTGCAGTCATGGCAGGTTGACAGCTTGGTGCTTGCTTTTAGCACACAGTGCATATAAAACCAGAAGCTTTCTTAAGGTAGGCTAGGGAACCAATACAGTGTTCTTGTTCTTTGGTCACATAGTGCTTGCTTTTAAAAAAACATGTATATATGTATACGTCCACTTTTTAATTACCTAGGTACTAGACTGAAGTATTCAAGAGAAAGGGCCTTTCTATTCCATAACACTGTGTTATCTTTAGAGTAGTAATTGATACAATGAAGATAAAACATATTCTGAATTTATGTATTAAGAAACCAGGTGGCAAAGGAGTTCAAGGACTGTGAGGGGTAACACCAATGATCTGGTTAAAGTAACTCTACTGCCAGAATTGTTCTTTTTAATCCATTAAATGTTATTCTTTTATGTCCCAACAAAAGGAATAATCACATTATAGCAGTACATTTACTTGTGGAGGGAATGTTATAGGCATATTTTGAAAGTCATGACTGGGATAGCTCTAGACTTTAAGAAAAATTTCTGTCCTCATGAGCTAAGAAGTTAGGGCCCATAGAGCTCTGTAAACAAAGCATCATTCTACTCCTCAAAACTTATCTCTGTCCCACCTCTAGCCAAGAATGTATTTGTAACTTATACATTCTAAAAGAAAGAGAAAATTGGTTTTCTTTAATGGAGCAATAGTGGGTGTGTCAACACACTCTAGGGCAGGCTCCATTCTCAGGAATTGATCAGTTCATGTTTTTTTATTTATCTGTGTGCTTTTTATTTTTGTTTAAAGAAAGAGAAAAACATGAAGTTGAGTGGGTAGGGGAATAGAAAAGGATCTGGCAAGAGCTAGAAAAGGAGTAAGAATATGATCAATAAATATTCTATGAAATTCTCAAACATCAAGAATTAAAACCACCCTCACCTCTGAGTACTTCCTTCACACCCTCCATGCTTATGAGTCATGAAATTGTTATGTCCTTCTGTTGGTATGCTGTCTAAATTCCACCCCCACAGTTCCTGGCAGCAGCTAGATATGCTCCTCCCAATTGTTATCTGGCAATGGCCGGGTAGACCTGGCCCTATAAAAGGGGCTGCTTGCCCCCTCCTCTCTCTCTTACTCTTGCTTCTCTACATTGCCTCTTGCCTTTTGGTCCCCTTCTCTCCTCATTCGCTTCCGTCCACTCTCTCCACATGATTATGGCTGGCCCCTACTTCTCTACTCTCTCTTTCTCTCTGCATTTCTCTGCCTCTGCTACCATCTTAACTCCCCTCCCCATGCCCTAAATAAATTCTATTCTATACTATACCGGTGTGCATCTGGTCCCTCAGGTAAAAGAGATGCCTCCGCATGGGCCCACTGAGGCACCCCCTTCCCCTACACCTCACCAGAACATATTCTTATAGCTCTTTCTCTTTTTATGATCACAACAACTTTCATGCCTCTATCTTTATTCTCCTGGTCCAGAATTCCTATTTTCATTTTATTAGTCTTCGGAATAATTTTTAAAATTTTACTTAAAGGTCTTTCTTCAACAAGCATGCCTTTTCTGCCTACAGTAATTCTGTATATATTTTCTTATTTCTATTCACACATACTTATTTCACATATATAAAGCCTGACTTCTCTGGTTTTGTTCTTGTGAGACAGTGTCTTTTATAGTCCAAGCTGGTCTTGAACCAGATATACATCCAAAGATAGCCTTGTACTCATGATTCTCCTGACTCTTCCTCTCAAATATGTATGCTACTATACTATGACCATCTTCAAAGCAAGAATTATGACTTCACAATTTCTGTCCCCTTCTTGTTAGATACTATAGCATAAATGCATGAGAAATATTGTGACAAATATTGACAGATAGTTTTTTCTTTATTAAAGATAATTTTAAAAAGGAAGACCCTGTCATTATGACAAAAAAAAAAAACTATTATTTTCCAGCCATAATCAAGAAAAGGCATAAGCTAAAAGGCAGTTCCTGAAAATGCTTTTTATTAATAATTAATAATTACAGTAGCATTTTTATGTGAGACAGAAGTAAAAAGTATTTCCTGCTCCTTTCTCTCTCTTGCCTCTCTTTTACATCTTGCCCCCTTGTTCCTCTTCCCTTCCCCTCCCCCACATGACCATGACCAGTCTCCACTTCTCTACTCTCTCCCCTCTGCCTCTGCTACCCTCTTAACTCCCATCTCCATGCCCTAAATAAACTCTATTCTATACTATAAAAAGTATTTTCCAAGGTTTAGTAGCATATAACTGTAATCCCAGCTACTGGGGAAGCAAAGGATGGATTATCAAAATTCAAGCCCTACACACACTACAGAATGCATTCAAAGCTAGCCTGGATAGCCCAATAAGACCCTGACTCCAAATAGAAAATTAAAGTATGGTGAGAATGTGACTCAGTAGTATAGTGCCTTCTTCATATGTGTAAGGCTCTAAACCTGGTCCCCAGTACTGAGGAAGACAGAACAAGAATTCAACAATGATTAGTGCAGGAAAGGAGGCACAGACATGTGACAGAAAAGCTGTACTTGATAAGAACAGATGGACATGTGGTGGTGGTGTCACTCTCCATTTGGTCCTACTGTCACCCTCTGTTTGGTCCTATTGAGCTGACCACCAGCAGGAGTTTGGATGGGATTGTGGAGCTTCTTGGAGTAAAACTATATTCTCTTATATGGTCTTAATCTAATTCAAGGGACCCAAATTGGCTGGGAAGGCAAAATCACCCAGGCAAAAAGAGTCAAATATCTTCAGTAAATATTGGCACTGTTCATTTACTCTTTGTTGGACCAGTATCCCAAAGATAGGAGAAGACAATTCTAACCTAGAAAATATAATTAGTCAGCCTACTGGTCTGCATTCTAATTTAATCTGGACAGCTGTGCCAGGAGCTTGTATTAGCATGACACTGGGAGGTGGAGAATACAATTACCAAGCAATAGAGGATGGAAGGAGCAAAGGGTTCCTGACCAGTGTGTGCCTGCCACAGGGATGCGGTGGGGGCAGGGTGTCACAGAGGATGAGGATTCCCTTGAGAGAAAGGAAAAAGAAAGTGGCTTCTGTCCAGGGATCAAAAGAGACATTAGTTTGGCTTTAGAGAAATTACTCATGTGTGTGATTTTGTGTATAGGTGTAAGTGCATGCTTGTCAGGAGTGTGTGTGTGTGTGTGTGTGTGTGTGTGTGTGTGTGTGCACGCACGTGCATTTGCATGTGAGCACGTGGTGGTACTGGAGTGTCTGGAGAGGAAGATTAGTTGTTGAGAGCGGCCCATTCTGCATGTCGGAGCAAGTTATGGTTGAGCTAGGGGAGATATATTTCACCTCAATGTGGAAAGCAAAGCAAGATCTGAATGTTGCACACCTGCTGTGTTATTCCGTTCACTTTAAGGCAGAATAATTGTAATTTAAAGAACAATCCTTAAATTATTCCACCCATACAGAAAAGCCTCCAGCTACTAATTTGCTTCCAGGTTGTTTGCTTCATGTTGAGCTCTTCTACGGAGCTTATGCTTATTATCATACGGAGTCTTTACAAAGCCAAGTAAGGTATTAAATATTATAATCCACCCACTCATCGACCGAAAAAACTGAGGTTCAGGAAAATAAAACAAAGTGCTTTCAGTCATATATTCGCAAATGTTGAAGGCAGGAACCAAATCTAAGCCAGACTGATTCTAAATATGCCAACTATTGCTTTCTTCATTTACACATGGGGAACTAGGCCTCGTAGCAACAGAGCCATTTACATTAGCTGTAAATCTGACCTAGTGTCAGAACTGGAAATAGACTTTCATTTCATGAGTTTGCTCTTTTGCGGGGTACCTATGGGAAAGGAGGGAGGTATTACTTACCAGAGGTAGAGCTGTATATTCAGAAAAAAACAAAAACAAAAATAAAAACCAGGTTTCCTTACCCTCAATCTAATGCTTTCACTGATATAAGTGAGAAGGATACAATAGCTATGCTAATTATGTAATAAGGGGTAGTTTCACATACCCCTTATTTAGCATCCCCTCCTTGTTATATGAGAAAACAAAGACTTCAGGGCACTGAAGTTTGCCCAAACTCAAATACCAAGTAAACAATAGAATCAAGACTCAAATCCAACATCTCTCTGAGAAGTATACTGCCTCTTCCTGCCTGGTTCCAACCCCACCTCTATATCCCAACAGACTTGCAAAATTAAACTATCCTTTGAAAAGGAAAAGTATACTATACCTCTAAAGCCCATAAAGCTTTATCTTTAGGATAGGTCTGTTGACCTATAATACTTGAAGTGAGAGGAGGTGCCAGACATAGTGACACACACCTTTAATCCCAGCACTCTGAAGGCAAAGGTGGGTGAATCTTTGTGAGTTAGAGGCCAGCCTGGTCAACATAGTAAGTTCGAAGACAGATAGGACCTACATACTGAGATTTTATCTAAAAAAAAAAAAGTAAGATGATATTTGACTAGTAGACTTATTAAGAATCACATGTTTTTTTAACCCTCAGAATTAATATTCCTTGTGGCTCTCAACCTCTTCCCTGTTCTGTATTAACCTTCAGAATAATTCTCTTTTATCTTTTGCCTCATGGATTATAATAAAGGACAGAGAAGGTACCCAGCTTTTTCTTCTGCCTCATGCAATGAGACTGCTATTTCTTCAGCTTTTTCCCAATAACAACCTCTCTCTGGCTTTGAGATGCACTGGGAGTAAGGGGAGAACCAACCAGTTTCCTCAAGTGAAACTGTCCTAATAGCTCAGCTGCACAGCATCTGCCCACCTAGGAGTGGTTCTTCTCTAGGGTCTCTGCCAATCTCTAGGGCTCTGGAAAGAGGAACCAAACAGGGCACAGATGAGCCCTTTTCCTAAAGCCTGTGGACATCACTGGGTCAATGCACATAGCCCATGCGCAGGAAGCCAGAAGTGTCACATTTGACAGCCTCTTAAGGACCACATCCCTGGTGAAAACTGACAGTCTTTCTTCTAGCAGATTTTTCTGCTGGCTGTAGATTTCCTCATGATCTTACTGCAAATCAGTGGGGAGAATGTGGAGTAGATGACATTTGTCTAGACGGTGGATGAAAATCTACTGTATATACAGCTAGTAGAAAAAGCAAGCCTTCAAAGCTCTTATTTTAGCATGTCCGTTTTTGAGGTAAGCAGGAAGGATTTGAGAGAGTAGATTGAAAAAATGGAGAAGGGAAGCTATAGGGGTGATGGACATCAGGAAAGAGATCTGTGAGATCAGATGCTGTTTCTGCATTACATGCAGTTTTCATTTCTCATTTTATTTTTTTATTTGAAAGTACAGAATTATTCTTTCATCTTTCTCCATCTTCCATGACATTGATGTTTTTGAAGAATGTGGTTTGGCGTTGTAGAGTACTATTGAGTTTGATTTCTCCATAGTTCCCATAATCAGATTTGGACGGGTAGTTGCTGTCAATGATGTTATCTTTTGAAGTGTACAACACAAGAAGCATATGGGAAGGCTCTGCCTTCTATGGTGGTTGTAGTCATACTCTTTAATAGGTTATTTCTCCACTAGTGAAATAAGCCTATTCAAGCCAGATTAGATTATATTAAAGGTAGGTTTATCAGGAAGCTGCTCTTGGGCAGGGGAGTTCAATGTTCCCAAGAAAGGAGGCCAGGGAAGTTGCTATGGTGGGGAAGAGAGAAAGAAAGAAAAGGGCACACATACAGAGAGAGGAGAAAGAGAAGAAGAGAATGAGAGCAATAGACCAAAATGTTTGGATTATATAGGGAAGTGCCTCTGCAAGAAAGGTAGCCCAGCCCCTGGGCTGGAAAGTTCAGGGCTGCTGACAGGGCAGAGTGTGACAGGTAGAGATGTTGGGAGAATCTGAAAGCCAGGTCTGCTTCATTGTGTTAGAAATGCACTTCAGTCCCTTGCACCAGGGCATTGTGGGGTCACGGGGGGGGGGGGTGGGGGGGGGGAGATGGTCTGAGACAGAACACTTTCTCTCACCTATAAATTTATGATTTTTTTAAATTACTAAATTCTTTTAAATATTCTAAACTTATATGAATGTTTTATTCCTATCAAACTTTCAACTTTAAGCTACTAGTTTTGGATATTTAGTGTATCCCATAATAAATCAATAAAAATTGAGCTTATTGGGATAAAGTTATTTAGAAATAGTACCATGAGAGGAGGAGGGAGAGAGGGGAGAAGAGAGCTTGTAGCTCAAGCTCCTATATACTATCAACTTTCCTTAATGCCTGAAACTCTGATACTGGGTTCAGAAAATATTTAAATCTTTGAGTCTAACACAAAGTCTCAATAGACTGGGTGATGATAGGACTGTTTCCAGGCTAAGACAAGCCCAGTTTGTGATCAGAGATTTTGATAAATTTTTTTGTGCAATTAAGTTCACTGAAAACTGTAGCCCTGGCTTAGTAAGATATCACACTACATTCTTCAAAAATGTCAATGTTATGAAAGATAGACAAAGATGAAAGGACAATTCTGGACTTAAAAAGACAAGAGAAATGAAAATTGCGTGTAATGCATGATCCTGAAGAAAAATCAAGTGGTTACATTGTCAGTAGGAATTGATTGAACCCTAAGATGACATAATGTGAGGCTAAATATAGGGAACTCAGTGTCTTGTCTCAGGATCTAACTTTGTGGAAATACCTAGTTGTTTTGAAAGTATTTCAAATTTCAGAGATTGTAACTCTATGCCTGTCATTATAATTTATGATTATTAATACCTTGCTTTATTATACTTCCTGAAATTTCTAAGAATGTATGTACTGTGGACACAATGTTCTTTTTGTCTAATCAGACCTTTTTTGTGCTTCCTCACCTTTGAAATTCTGTTTAACCTTGGGCATCCTTAATTAAATATGAGCAATTTAAGAGAAAAAAAATCCCTTTACTATCCATTTAGCTGCAAATACGTACCCTCCAGTTATTCAAATTAGATAAAAACATTGGTCCACACACAGCTCTGATTGAGGTCAACCTACAAAGTAAGAACTTTGTAATTGCGCCCTCCGAAATGGGTGTCAGCTGCCACCTGGTGGTGATCAACAGTACCTCAGCTTGTACGTTTCTTTTTGAATTCAAATTTGTAGGAGGAAAAATCTGATTAAAAAAAAATCATTTCATTCATCAGTTGAACCCAATAACCATTTAAAAGATTGTTTTAACAACAGTTTATGAATGTTATTTGTTTTCAAGTGGTAGTTACTAGTCGATATTATAAGCAAACAAATTGCAAAGGATTTTTATTTCATTTCATCATTTTACAATAAAACATAAAATCTGCTGGGTAAAGCCTCTCAGAGGATAGCCCTGTTAGGATTCTGTCTGCAAGCATAGCAGAGTATTATTAATAGTGTCAGGAATTTGGTGCTTGCCTATGGGATGGGTCTCAAGTTGGGCTGGTTATTGGTTGGCCATTCCCTCAGTCTCTACTCACTCCCCAGTACCTGTATTTCTTATAGACAGGATAAATTTGGGGTTGAAAGTTTTGTGGGTGAGTTGGTGTCTCTGTATCTCCACTGGGGTTCCAGCCTGGATACAGGAGGTAGCCTCTTCAGGTTCCATATCCTTAATGCTGTGAGTCACAACTAAGGTCACTCCTGTTGATTCTTGGCCACTTCCCTTATCCCAGGTCTCTGCCTTGTCCTGGAGATGCTCTCCACATCCTCACCCCTGTCATTTGCAGATTTTCATTCATTCTCATGGCTATCTGGTCATCTCTCCTGTACCTTCCCACACCTGATCTTGCACCCTACCCTACTCTGTTCCTTTCCCCAACTCCTCTCCCTCCCAGTTTCCTCCCTCGATCTGTCTCTTATTACTATTTTAGTCCCCCCTTGTAAGCAAGATTCAAGCGTCCTTGTTTGTTCCTTCCTTCTTGTTTAGCTTCTTTGGGTCTGTGGCTGACACAGATGCAGACATCCACAGCTAAACAGTGGATGAAGCTTGGGGGCTCTTATGGAAGAATAGAAAGAAGGATTGCGGTCCAAAGAGCAACAGAGTCAACTAACCTGGACCCTTGGGGGTTGTCTTAGTCAGGGTTTCTATTCCTGCACAAACATCATGACCAAGAAGCAAGTTGGGGAGGAAAGGGTTTATTCATCTTACTTCCACATTGCTGTTTATCACAAAGGAAGTCAGGACTGCTACTCAAGCAGGTCAGGAAGCAGGAGCTGATGCAGAGTGGTGTTCCTTACTGGCTTGCTTCCCCTGGCTTGCTCAGCCTGCTCTCTTATAGAACTCAAGACTTCCAGCCCAGAGATGGTACCACCCACAAGGGGCCCTACCCTCTTGATCACTAATTGAGAAAATGTCCCACGGCTGGATCTCATGGAGGCACTTCCTCAACTGAAGCTCCCTTTTCTGTGATAACTGCAGCCTGTGTCAAGTTGACACACAAAACCAGCCAGTACAGGGGTCTCAGAGACTGAACCACCAACCAAAGAACATACGTGGGCTGGACCTAGGTCTCCCGATACATATGTAGCAGATATGCAACTTGTTCTTCATGTGAGCCCCAAACACCTGGAGTGGGGGCAGGGGCTATCCCAAAAGCTGTTGCCTGTACTTGAGATATGTTGTTCTAGCTGGGCTGCTTTGTCTGGCCTCAGTGGAAGAGGAAACACCTATCTTGCAGAGACCTGAAGTAACAGGGTTGGAGAATACCCAGGGGGTGCCCACCTGCTCAGAGGAGAAGGGGAAGGATTGTGAGGGGATGACCTGGAGGGGGCAGTGAGCAGGATGTGAGGTGAATAAGTAAAATAAATAAAAAAATTAAAAGTAATTAACTAATTAAAAATAGTTAAATCTACAGTGGATTTAGTTAGCATATGCAAAAAAGAAGAAGAAGAAGAAGAAGAAGAAGAAAAGTATTTGGAAGGGAAGCAGAGCAAAGCAGCTGGCTCGTTCCTCACCCCTTCTCTGAACACACATCAGAAGAAACAAGTTGAATATGAACTACAGCAAATTAGATTACATTCACTTTAAGGTGTTTAGATCATACTCATACCCATTTTTTCATGACTGTAGTCTTCAAAAACCCACAGTGCCAGACACAGGGGGTGGATGCTGGGTGTGTGCTTGGCTTGACGAGTCCCCAACCCTCACAATTCAGTTTCACCTTCTCCAGCTGGTGAGTACTTTTTTCCAGGTTCTGTCCCTGCCTCTGAATTCATTTCTCTTCTTTCCTTCCCTTTCTACTCCATGCCTTCTTCTCTTTTTTTATAATTAAAAAAATTATTTATTTATTCACTTTACACCCCCTCTTTCTTAGAGCCTGACAAGGACAGCTCTGAACTAAGTCTCCTGCACTGACTCCTCTCAGGAGCTTCTGCAGACATCTGATCAGAAATCAGCTGTTATCTCATTTCCTTTGAGGAACCAATGCATAAGACTGCATTCTACAACACTCCTCTCCTTCCTTCAGCTATTACATTTTTTTGTCCCCTCATCCATAGTGTTGTTCCAGCCTTGGGGGATGACACTGATGTCCTGTTTCTGACTGAGTACTCAACAGTCACGTATCCTTAGCACTTTAACAGTTGAGTCTCTGCATTAACAGTTGCCCATTGCAGAAGGAAGTTTCTCTGATTAGCATATTTTGAAATTCTCCAAGGTGATGATATTAAAAGACAGTGATTTAAGAAATGTCAGAGCTTTTGTGAATTAAATTAATATCCTTGTAAAAAGGAAATTCTAGAGAGCTAGCTCTCCCTTGTTATCATGTGAAGACAGACAAAAGAACTAGGCAGCAACTCCTCACCAGACACATACTCAATTTGAGCATGGATTTCAAGTGTTCAGAACTGATGAGAAATTGATTTCGTTTGCTTACAAACTACTCACTGGAGTATGGATTTTTATTATTACAGCCTGCTGTGTGACACTATTCTGGTCAGTTTCAGGGACTTCTTGAAGTCATTGAATTGTTTACTTTCTGAGTTTTAAGATCAGAAAGGAATGTTCAATGGACTCTAGAACATCCCAGTCTTAAGAAGCTTCCCTCTAAGAACAAATGTTTTATCTCAAAAAATTGCTACACAACATAGTCCATATAGACTAGGAAAGTTTCGATTCTAAATTGCCTGTTTTTCTTTCTACCTCATCTACTTTCCTATGAGAAGTTACTTTAAGCCTTCTTTTCTTCTAGGTAGAGAGAGCAGATTTGAAACTATTAAAGTCCATGAATTTCTCCAAATACACAATACTTGCTTGTTTGTGGTAAACTCTCAGGGTAACTGGCTCCCATACTATTTCAGTCCCCAAATGGTCCTTCTCCACTGTAGGTCCATCTCACCCTAGGTGTTAGCAATTCCTCTAGGCTCTGCCCAACAGTTAGTTAGCAACAGTCAGGTATGAGCCTAGCTTGAATATAAAGACTGGACTGTTCAGCTCTCTCTCTCTCCCCTTCCTGCTCCTCCTCTCTTTTCCCTACCTTTCTGGCTTCTTCCTCTCTTCCTCTTTCTTCTTTTTCTATCCTTCTCTGTCCCCCTTTCGCTGCTTTTACCCCTTTCCACATCCCTGCTCCCCTCCCTGGCTCTCTTACTCCAATAAACTTCCTTTGTACTTGGCCTGTCCTGTGGCTTGATTGTTCAGGGGCACACCTTGGCAGGGCCTGCTGAGGTGCACCCTCCCACATTATTATACCATTGTTCATAAAACAAAATACTAGGGTTGGTATAAAACACCATCTAAATTCGCTTGGAATCTCCCTAAGCCTCAATCCTTCTGAAAGGGCTTGGACAGAAGAAAGCCCATTAAACAGTGCATGTGAGTACAGCCAAGGACACAAATAACCAGTGTGTAATCCAGAAAGAACAGAAACAAGGGACAATTCTCCAAACTAACACAAGCAATCATACTTCAAAAAAAGACAAAGCAGAGCTGGTAAGGTTACTGTGTAGGTATAGCACTTGTGCACTGGGAATTACCACAAGGTGGCATCGTTCTCTAATCGCCACATACACCCTGGGGCACATATGCCTCTGTGTGTGTGTGTGTGTGTGTGTGTGTGTGTGTGTGTGTGTG
>JADRCD010034271.1:0-10628 GCA_019843815.1 Montemys delectorum
AGAGAGAGAGAGAGAGAGAGAGAGAGAGAGAGAGAGAGAGAGAGAGAGACAGACATAGAATAAATCCATGAAACAATATTGCCTCGGAGCATAAGGCACAGAGAACAGGAGGAACAGTAATGACATGAGGCCTTCCTCTCAAGCAGTGAGATGGAGTGGACCCAGGCATCATGAAATGCTACAATAGCTTTGAGTTAACAAGCACCTGGAAGGAAATACAAAGTCATCATCAAGACATACTAGCTAGAATACTACAAGTCACTAGTCAGGTTTTCAAAATACATCCTAGGAAAATATAGTCTATTGCCTCAAGCACTGAGTTCTGTCCCTCATAACATAGGCTATTGATTTTCATTTGAAGAAAGCAGAAGGTTTAATTCTGATGTCATTCTTCTCCAAGCTTCTCATTCTGCCTCTCCTCTGAGAAGCATTTAAGCACACCAGATATATGTTTTCAGCACCTCCATTTCTTTCTTAGGCTGCTTCTTGGCAAGGAAGATTATATGGTATGGTGGTTGTCCAAATGCCATTGTTAAGTAGGAAAATAGACGTTCACTTGCATGCATAGGGGCATATGAAGGCATAGATGATGAACAGATTACCCTGATTTCCAAACAAAAAGAGAACATGCCTAGAAACCAGTAACATCCCCATAGTTTATGGACAAAGCTCAATCTGCTTGCACTGGGGATTTTAGCTCTTGCATGCCTCTGTAGAGAAGTAGGGATCTAATCAGCTAGTTCTTCACTCTTCCTTACTACATGGGCTTCAGGAAACCAAAGAAATACCTCTTCAAGCTTAGTCCTAATTTCACCAGAAAACTTCTCTTCAAAAGTTTCAGGGCATGGTTTCTGAAGCAAGGAATATAAAGACACAAATCTACTGCTTTCTCCCTCTAGGGCCATGAATATTGATTAAAAAGTCATGCAGAGGAAGAACATTGTCTATAGACCAATCAGTTCACACCACTTGATAACAAAAACAACACAGAGGTAGTCAAAAGTACGCAGTGTCTATTTTGGTTCATTGTCTATAATAATTGGCTGCAATACAGAAATGCCTGAACACTTTTGAGATTATTATCCTTAAGTTCTACCCCAGTGTTTGGTAACATTAAGAGTCAAAAGTTCCAGAACAATAGCCTTGGACTTGTTAGTTCCATATTTGGGAATGGGCAAACAAATATTTCAGAATTTGTGACTTTCAGGGATTATGAGAGACAGAGAAGTCCATTTTTTTCATGGTGTCTGCAATTATTGTGCAGACACAATAGAGAAATTTACATGTAAATAAAGAAAATACCTTATTTAAAAAAAGAGAGAAAAGAAAAGAAATCATCCTGAACGGAGTTTCCCAGTCTCATGAAGATAAGTATGGTAAGTACTGATTTATATTTTGAAATTCATTGTGTACTATTGTTTTTCTTAACTCGCTACAAGTTAAAGTTACTTGAAACCATTTCACCTTAACTGAGAGACTGCCTCCATAATTTGGGCTGTGTGGGCCAATTACTTTAGAGTAATTTCCAAAGTAATGATTGATGGGGAAAAGTACTGGTTGTTGTTTTTCCTGCCATCACTGGGATTATGGTCCTGCGTTCTCTATGAAAAAGCAGACCAAGCATGTTATGAAGGGCTATTCACTAAGCAGCACCCATCCATGGTGTCTACATCAGCGCCTGCCTTCAAGTTCCTAGCCCATTTCAGTTCCTATTCTTGCTGTCTTCAATGATGAAGAGCAGTAGAGAAATATAAGCCAAATAAGTCCTATCCTCCCCATTTTGTGTATTGGTCATAGTGTTTGGTGACACCAACAGAAACATGAAGACATTTGATATTACATAAGTGATGACCATTATGTAATCTATAGATCGACAGAAACCAAAGTAGAGACCAAAGTTGTGAACCAAGGGGAAGAATTGATCTAAGTTTCATACCAACTTTTGTCTTGAGCACTTTCTCTTTTTCCTTGTTCTAAACCTTCTCTGATCTTAGCTAAACTATCCTTAACTCTTCATGAGTGGTCTATAAAAATAACATTCTTTTCTAATGCAGCACACAGACCTCCTTAATTAAGGAATAGCAGGTCTAATCTTCTCCTATTTTAAAGAACTACTACTGAGAGAAGGTCAGGGATTCTTGGAGATCAGCTAAAGTTTTTTTCTATTCTTTTTATATTTAAATCAATGGCAGTTCTCCGGTCTCCAAAAGCCTTATGCTATAAGGCAATAGCAGATGATCATGTAGCTTCCCCTGCAGCCCCTAAACTCAGTCTCAATATAACTGCCAAGGTAACCTTTACCCCTCTTTTGTGTCTTACCAAGTTTCCAGAATCAGGATCCCAATAATTGAGAACATCGTCATAAGGGAGATACAACAGCCTGGGCTGGCTAGGAAATTATGTAGTTTTTCAACTCCACCAGAAATCCAAGAATGACTGAACAATAGAGAATATATAGGAAGCCTAACACAGCTTCCAAAAATATTACCAAATGATAAAGACTGCTGTACACCTGGACAGTTCTTACTTCAAAATATTGGAGCATCACTCTTCAGCTTTCTGGCCCATGAATGACTGACAGACAAGAGATACAGGAATATTAAAGATTTGCCTACTCTGTCTTGGCAGATATAAGCTGTCCTAGGCCTATGTGTCCTTTTTGGACAGTATTGTCTGCAGATGAAGAGGCAACTTCTGCCTAGTGACTGTCCTGCCACAACTGGAGCAACACCAATGATGCTCAATTTCTCCTTTGAGTCTGAGTGCTATCAGGAACAGACAAATCTCTAGATAAATAATAAATAATGGTAAATGTCACATTCTTTGGATTTCTGATGTTTTTGAAAACCAACTCTCTATGTAATATAATCTAGACTATTGTCTGTTAAATGTACTCGGCTATTTTTTATTAAAATCTTAAAGTTACCCTTACAATAAACTCAGAGCCATGAATTTATTAATTTGGTCTTAAACTCACAAGTATAAACATCTCAGATCTATCTATAATAACAGAAAAAGAAGAACTGGGTCTAAAACCTGTCTACTAGGGGAAATAAAAGAATTACTTATAAGCCTACAGACAACTCTTACTAAAATCAGAAATTTCTTAATGGTTACAGAAAACTTCATCTTTGGTTTTGTAGTATACACAACAGAACTATATTAGCTACACCTCTCAGTCAATATCCTAGAACTACAGAGCACTAATTGACAATGGAATACAATCAAAGACCCAGAAATAATCTCACACACCTATGTTTAAAGGATCTTTGACAATGAAACCAAAGCAATACATTAGAAAAAAAGAAATCATCATCAACAAAAAGTGCTAGTCTAACTGATCTAAAATACTGCCAAATGGTCTGTATATTATTACCTTGCTCAATGCTTACATTCAAGTGCAAATAGGACCTTAAAATAAAACTTGATACACTAAATCTAATAGAAAACAAAGTGAGAAATAGGCTTGAATGATTTGGAATGGGGGAAATTTCCTGAACAGAACACTTATGGCTTCGGTAAGAACACCAATAGATAAATGGGTGCACATTAACCTGAAAAACTTTTGTAAGAAAAGTTATATTCTCAACAGGACAAAACAGCAACCAGCAGATTAGGAAAAGATCTTCACTAACCCTATATCTAATAGAGGTTGAATATACAAAATCTGTAAAATACTGAAGATCTTAGATTCCAAAAAATCAAATAACCAATTAAAATATGGAGTAGATAACTTAACAGAATTCTCAGGAGAAGAATCGCAAATGTTCAAGAAGCACTCAAAGAAATATAGAACATTCTTAGTCATCAGGAAAATGATGATCAAAATGACACTGATATTCCAATATCAGTGGATATTGGATATCACAAATATCCAAGGTAAAAAACTCAGGTACCACCACATGCTGGTGAGGGTGTGGAGATAAAAGAACACTCATCCATTGATAGTGGCATTACAAATTGGTACAACCACTCTGGAAATCATTCTGGTGACTCCTCAGAAATTTGGAAATCATTTTTCCTAAGGAACCATCTTTATTGTTCCTGGGCACATATCAGAAAGAAGCCATACAGTACTATGAGTGCTACAAAATATTCATATGGACCATATTCATAATTGCCCGAGATAGAAAGCATCCCAGGTATACCTCAACTGAAGAATGGATACAGATATTGTGGTTCATTTACATGATGGAATACTACTAAAAATGAAGACATCATGAATTTTCTATGCAAATGGCTGAAACTACAAAGTATCATCCTAAGTGAGGAAACCCAAGACCCAAATGGATATTAGCCAAAAAGTACAAATTAGGCATGATGCAACCCACAGTCAGTAAGAAGTTTAATTAAAATTAAGGCTAAATTAAGGATACTTCAATCCCACATAGAAGGGAGAGAGAAATCATCACAGGAGGCATATGATGGCCAGACTTGTTTTGAGAGATTAGTATGTGGGAAAAAGGGAGGCAAGATCAGGAATGGGTGGAGATTGGAAAGAAGTTTAATGGTCCAGGAGAATGAATGGAAATATGGAGTTGAATATTTCCAACCAACATGTAGTTTCATGGGATATTTAGAAAATCCACAAAATATCAGGTGTTAGACATTTCCCATACTAAGTAGGGATGAACTTAGTGAAAATGACCAACAGTGGAGAGATGGAAAATGAAGAGTCCACCTGAAGTGGATGGATGGGATAACCTAACCACCTTCAAATATTCTGAACCAGAATTGTTCCTGCCTAAAATAAACACGAGGAAAACTTCGAAAATGAAGGAAAGGTGAACAGTGCTTTGTCCAAATTGAGATTCATCCCATGTGGGCACTGAACCATTCTACTAAGGAGCCTAGAATTGATGTCTTCTGAAATGCTGTAACAACTGAGATAAATTGTGTGTGTGTGTTTGTGTATATGCATATGAGTATATGCATTTGTATATGATTGTGTGTATATCTCAAAGCACTGAGATATGTCTCATTGAGGTTGAGGTCTCCTATATAAGAGTGAGGGGAAATCTACAAGGGATTTTATTTATTTTTATTTTATATTAGGTCCCATTTATTATGTTTTATTAGATATTTTATTTATTTATACTTCAAATGTTATCCTCATTTCTAGTTACCCCTCTGGAAAGCCCCCTAACATCAATAGAATCAATCCCTCAATAAAAAGATGTAGACTAACAGACTGGATACATAAACAGGACTCAGTATTTTGCTGCATACAGGAAATGCACCTCAGTGACAAAGACAGACACTACCTCAGAGTAAAAGTTGGAAATTTTTTTCCAAAAAAAAAAGGTCCCAAGTACCAAGTTGCCATTCTAATATTGAGTAAAGCTTTCATTCAAAAGTTAACCAAAAAGATGAAAAAGTACACTTCATACTCATGAAAAGAAAAATCTGCCAAAATGAACTCTCAATTCTGAACATCTATGCCCCAAATGCTAGAGCACCTACATTTGTAAAAGAAATGTAATTAAAGCTCAAAGCATATATTGAATTTCACAAAATAATAATGGGAGCCTTTAACACTCCACTCTTATGAATGAAAATATCATGGAAACAGAAACTAAAAAGAGACAGAATGAAACTAACAGAAGCTATGAACCAAATGGATTTAGTAGATATCTATAGAACATTTCATCCTGAAACAAAGAATATGCCTTCTTCTCATCGACTCATGGAACCTTCTCCAAAATTGACCATATACTCAATTACAAAACAAGCTTCAACAGGTACAAAATGATTGAAATAATCCCATGAAACCCTTCAGATCACCATGGACTAAAGATGGTCTTCAGAGACAACAAAAACAATAGGAAGCCAACATGTAAATGGAATCTAAACAACTTTCTACTCAATGATAACTTGGTCATGGAAGAAATAAAGAAATGCAAGACTTTTTAGACTTTAATGCACATAAAGACACAACATACCCAAACTTATGGAACACAATGAAAGCAGTGCTAAGGGGAAAACTCAGCTCTGTGTGCCTCCGGAGAGAAGCTGGAGAGAGCGTACACTAACAGCTTAACAGCACATCTGAAAGCTCTAGAAAAAATAAACAAATATACCCAAAAGGAGTAGACAGTAGGAAATAATCAAACTCAGGACTGAAATCAATCAAATAGAAACAAATAGAACTATAAAAAGAACCTTCTCATCCTCTTAATATAAACACATATTGTTTGACATTTCTTTTAACAACTTGATATTAACTACAGCTTTTTGCACACTCAGAGTGTTTCAACTAATGTTCTAATGCTTTCTAAACCACCATCTTTCTCAGAGACACAATAATAGAGGGCAAAATGCTTGGGGGCATTATACTGGATTACAAAATCCTTTAGTCGCCTTTGAAGAGGAATATTAATTCTCTCTAAAAAGAACAAACTATTATTGTATTTTCTAAAATGTTAGGGCTAGGGCTATAGCTTGGGCATAGAGTAGTTGCCCATAATGCTTAAAATCCTATGTTTGATGCCTAACACAGAGAAGAAAAAAGTAGAAAATAAATATAAATTAGTAATATAAATATAGTAAAGTAAATAAAAATAATCTCAAAAAAACCATAATCTCAGGCATATTTTCCACCATGCTTTTGCATGGGGCTAGCCTCAGCTGAGAGCAGGGTCTGGATAAGGGTATATGCAAGAGCAAGGAAGGGAAGGATCCGAGAGGGGGCGTCATTGGCTTCATGAGAAACAAGACAGAGGAATTATACGTCAGTATGGCTTTTCTTAATCTGACAACTTATTTGTCTTTCAAGAAATATTATACATAAAGCCATTTCCTTAGAAATTTTATGCATTGATTACATAGCATTTCAAAATAAATTTTCTTCAAAAAATCTTCCTTGATTTCATAAGAATATTAAAAGAGCAAGAAAACAATAATATTATAAGAACTAAACACTAACATTATGATAACATCAAATTTATTTAAACTTATTATCTTCTTCCTTAAGATTGGTGTCGCAGGGCTGGAAAGATAGCTCAGCAAGTAAGAACACTGACTGCTCTTTAAGAGGTGCTGAGATCATTTCACAGCAACCACATGATGGTAAGTAACTATCTGTAATGAGATCCAATGCCCTCTCATGGTGTAACTGAAGATAGTAACAATATACTCACACTATACAATAAATAAATCTTTTTTTAAACATTTTAATAGATATTTTCTTTATTTACATGTAAATTTCTCCTTTCCCAGGTTCCCCTCCAACAAACAAACAAACAAACAAACAAAAACAACAAGAACAATCCCCTTTTGCCTCCCCCCTCCCCATGCTTGCCACCATACTCTCTCCCACTTATTGGCCATGGCATTCCCCTACACTGGGGCACAAAACCTTCACAAGGCCAAGGTCCTTTCCTCCTATAGATGATCTAATTTGCGATCCTCTACTATACACATGCTGCCAGAACAATCAGTCCCACCATGTATAGTCCTTGATTAGAGGTTGGGTCCCTGGGAGCCCTGAGGGTACTAGTTAGTAATTGTTGTTCATCTTAAGAGGCTGCAAACCCTTCAGCTCCATAGAACCTTTCTCTAACTCCTTCATTGGGGACCGTGTACTCAGTTCAATGAATGGCGTGAGCCTCTACATCTGTATTAATCAGGTATTGTCAGAGCCTCTCAGGAGATAGCTATATGCTTGTCCTTCCTTCAGTCTCTGCTCCATAGTTAATCTCTGCCACTACTTCTGTGGGTATTTGGTTTCCCTTTTTAAAAAGGAATGAAATGTCCACCTTTTCGTCTTCCTTCTTCTTAAGTTTCTTGTAGTTTGTAGGTTGTTCTTCCTGTATTCCAAACTTCTGGGCTAATAACTACTTCAATAAATAAATCTTAAATAAGAGTATTTTCTAAGCATTTTAAAAAATATTGGTGTCATAAAGCCTTGCAGTTACAGAAATGTATACCATGCTGTGTCTGTTTGAATTTATTTTTGTTTCAGTTTGGCATAAGATAAATAGACCAAAATGTTATTTCCTACTACCTATTTTATCAAACTAGACTCTTTTCTATTGGGTATTTTACTTCTTTACATTTCAAGTATTGTCCTCTTTCCCTGTTTCCCCTCTGCAAACCTCCTATCCCATTTCCCTCACCCTGTTTCTAAGAGGGTGCTCCCACAATCACCCACCCACTTCCAGCTTACCACCCTGGTATTCCCCTACACTGGGGCATTGAGCCTTCACAGAACCAAGTGTATATCCTCCCATTGATGCCAGATAAGGCCATATGCAGCTGGAGCCATGGGTACCTTCATGTGTACTCATTGTTTGATGGTTTAGTCCCTGGGAGTTCTGGGGTGTCTGGTTGGTTGATATTGTTGTTCTTCTTATGGGATTGTAAACTCCTTCATCTCCTTCAGTTCTTTCCATAACTCCTCCATTGGGGTCTCCTTGCTCAGTCCAATGGTTGGCTCTGAGCATTCACATCTGTATTTGTCAGGCTCTGGTAGACTATCTCAGGAGACAGCTATATCAGGTTCCTGTGAGCAAGCACTTCTTGGTGTCTGGGTTTGGTGTCTGTATATAGAATGAATCCCCAGGTGGGGTAGCCTTTGGATCGCCTTTCCTTCAGTCTGTGCTCCAAACTTTGTCCCATATTTCCTTGAGATGGGAGCAATTTGACTTTCTACAGATTAAACTTTAACTCTTGTTTAATTCTTCCTTTCCTACCTTGATATTTCTTATTTATTTGCAATAAAGCCAGCTTCTGTTTTTGATCTATAGTTTTCTTACATTCTCATGGACATTTACATATTAATTGTTTTTAGACACATGCACATACACACAGAGACACAAACACAATTATATACATATGTGTGTGTGCTTTCTTTCCTTCCTTAATATTCCTTTTACAATTGTCATAAGACCTCCTTCCTTTTTCTTCAATTCTTAAAATATTGCTAAGCCCCTTTGCTTAATCAAGGGTGATCTATCAGTAAAGTCTGGTCTGACTATTCTGTTCAGGAAGACAGGGAGTTCACTGAGTCGGGATGCCTTCCTTTCTCAGGGTCCAGCTCATACTGTGGCAGGACCTTGACAAAACTTTAAATCAAATACTTGACATCAACTAAAAATAATGAAAGCATACTCTTAAGAGAGTTTATTACTAAATTATATTTTTAAAATGATTAAATTTACTTACTGCGTCTTGTGATTTTGAAGGCAACGACCATTGAGTTACAGGGAAATTAACCTCTTACCAGGTTAGCCAAGTCCATCTTCAGAAGCATCCAAGGAAAAGCAAAATAAATGTTTGCCTTGGACCAATTTGAGGGTGACAGCTTCAATTTAGTCCACCTGTTAAGAATCACAACATAAATCTGAGGTATTTTGGATAGAGTTTTGAAATAAAAAAGTTAAACTGCAAAATCTGGTTACAAAAAAAAAAAAAAGCAAAACAGGAAGAAGATTCCTCCAGAAGCTCTATAAATCTACTATGTATGTACTACAGGTCCAACCAGGGGCCACTCTGCCAGAAGGAAAATTTTTCTCATAAGAAACAAAATTAATTTTACTATCATTGTTCTAAAACTAAAATAAAAATCTTACAGGAATTGCATTATACCTTACAAAGAATAAATTTAACTACATAACCATAAATCAAAAAAAAAACAAAAAACAAAAACAAAAACAAAAACAAAACACCCAGATCAAATGGGATTCCCTTAGAGGTCTGGGATAAGCTTGAGATGACTTTTTTCTCTTTACTATGAGGGTCATACAGGATAAAGCTAAATGAAATTCTGCTTTTCACCTCAATGGACACTTTCTGTGTTTTCAGAAATAACATCTGTAATCTTGTTAAAATAACAAAAAATAAAACAACCAAAATCCCCACAATTTGGGGACTTTTATGATGTTTTTATTGTAAATTATCTGGATAGAGTAAGAAGAGAAAGAATACAAGTCAATAATGTCTATATACTACTATTATAAATGTATCATTGCCAAGAGGAGATAATTTAGCAAAGGTAAGGAAATATAAAAGCAATATAAAATTTACCAAATTCCCAAGTATCTTCGACTACCCACTTAGCATTTTAGTGTGGTTTCCTTTTAGTCCTTCCCACCTTTACTCACAATGCACAATCAGATTATATTTATTTATGGCTTGGATTTTTCATTTATTTACATGGTTTTTCTTTTATGAAACCATCATTTTGGAGAGATAAGCGCCATTATGTACTCTAAATGGACCATAACTGATGTGACTGTTATTGTGATGTTTATATCAGTTGGTCCCACACACTGGCTATTCTTCACACAGCCATGATCAGCATAATGCAACACTTTTTTCACCATATCTCTGTCTAGGGAGCAGACATTGATTCTTAAAAATAGGGTGTACATCAAACTCTCAGATTCAACTAGTGCCACCCCAAATCCCTGTTAGTGAATATCTTATTGTCTTAGTTAGGGTTTCCACTACTGTGATGAGACACTATGACCCAGGATCTCTTATAATGGACAAGATTTAATTGGGCTAGCTTATAGGTTCAGAGGTATAGTCCATTATCATCATGGCAGGAAGTTTCAAAGTGCACTCCACACTTACTCTAGCAAGGCCACAGTTCTTCACAACAGGACTTTCTACGGCCAAATATA
>JADRCD010034303.1:0-18685 GCA_019843815.1 Montemys delectorum
TATTATTATTATTATTATTATTATTATTATTATTATTATTATTATTATTATTATTTACAGCTTGCACCAATTAGGCTGCTTTCTACTCTCTCTGCTTACAACTTCAGCTTCTCTACTAGACTGCCCCTAGTGTAGGGTACAAGCATTACACCTGCCCTGTCCAGGATCACATAAACCGAGGGAGGTGTCTAGGAGACAGATTCTTCCCCAGGAGAACACTCAAATGTCTGAGAATACAAGGCCACCATAAAGCAGCTGCCTATCTGCTTGGTCACAAGCCAGCTGAAGTCCCCAGCATGTGAGTGCAGCTATGGAGTGGCCAGCCTGGGGCCTGCCAAGGTCTGTGGAGGGAAAGCAGGAGAGGAAGTAGCACAGGAGAGAATGGTGGGTGGTACTGAGATGCTCTTCAACTTGCATCCACAGAGTGCCTGGGTTGCTTCTCTGCTCCAGCCCAGAAGATCCCAGCAAAGACAGCGAAGCAGTCTCTGGATTCTTGTCTGTGGCCTCACTGTGTCCCTTCTTTTATTCCCTCATAGCATGCAGCATCCTTTGCTGTTAATGATGAGCCATTTGTGCTGCTTTATTATTAACTCTTATGTCCCAACATATAGTAGACATTCAACAAGTATTTTTGTTTAACTAGAGGAATATATCATTTCTAGCAAAATTCCTGCAAAGTGCTTTGAAAAGATAAAAGATCATTGAACATAAAATTTGCATCTCTGCCGGGTGGTGGTGGCGCAGGCCTTTAATCCCAGCACTTGGGAGGCAGAGACACGTGGATTTCTGAGTTTGAGGCCAGCCTGGTCTACAGAGTGAGTTCCAGGATAGCCGGGACTATACAGAGAAACTCTGTCTGGAAAGAAAACAAAACAAAACAAAACAAAACAGTCCATCTCCACTTAAAAGGGGGGGATGTGCCCAAGGGTTTTGAAACATAGTATCTAATTATCGTAGCACAAAATTCATTCCTGTGAAAAACACTCATCTACTTTTGAGCAAGGCCTAGACAATACTTGGTTCCCAAATGGATTAAGGCTCTCTTGAGCATCTCTGGCTTCAGCAGCCAGCTGGTCCTTGGAGAAGCACAATGTGACTGGTGATGTTATCTGCTGGGCCTTTCTAGTCTTTTAACCCACTGCTGAAGAGCAAGGGCTTGTTTGCAAATATTTGGCAGTGACTTGACAAGAGGCCATATGTATTAGACCAAGGATGAGGAACATCATTCTATTAGGACCAAGGATAATTGTCACTTGCCATACTGACCATGAGATTGTAGGGTTTAGTGGTCACTGACATCATATAGTACTAGGTTATTCTCATGGACTATTCAGAACATTTTATTTATATTTAATCCTGCTTAACCCCAGTAGGTACACAGTAGTATTTATATTCTAGTTTATGGTAAAGCAAACTTAGTAAAAGGGTGATAACCCAAATTCTCCTAGACAGGGATGGAGGTGGGATTCCAGTCCACACAGCTTGTGAACACTGATCAGTTCCTTCGTCTACCTTGTTGCACATGTGAATTGCTCTGATTCAAAGCCTTACCAGGAAATGGCACGGTACAAATCAATGATGAATCACCCCAAATGTGGGGTTCATGCTAAAGAAATTCAATGTAAAATAACCATATGAAACATTGGCTGCCACACCACAATCAGCTTCTTATTCTCATAACTTTTAGAATGGGAAACATTTGATGATTCCTTATATTGATATTTTAAAGTCCCTCTAAGAATGCGTCCTTTGACTTGTCAAGGACCTCCAGGTCACAGACAGTAGTACACACCTTCAATCCCAGCACTAGGGAGGCCAGGGCAGGCAGATCTCTGAATTCAAGGATAGCTTGGTCTACACAGGGAGACTTTGTCTCAGAAAGAAAAGAAGAAAGAAAAAGAATATATTACCTTATATAAATTAGATCTATTACCCTTCTTCTTTTATAGAAACTACTTATTATTAGGGACTTTAAACTTTTTTATCTGCAACTTTATGAAATTCTGAATGAAGCTTTGCTAGAAACTGAGGAGAGAGGGAGTAGGCGTAGGGGAGGAAGGGGGCAGGGGAAAGAAAGATGGGGAATTGTAGTAGACTTAGAGATTGTTGGTAACACCTCTCCTTCAATTAATCTGGGAATGGAAGTGTGCTAATATGGTGAGAGAGAAGGAGTGAGGTGCAAATAGAGTGGTGATAATGGGGAAGGTGAGAAGGAGGTGGGAACATGGGCATTCACACTCATCTCTCCACACCCCACTGTAGGAGACTGGTACATCAGTACAGCAGAACCTGTGTTAATGAGCCTCACTCTGTCTCCTGTTTCCAACTCTTCTCAAAGCTCCTTTAAATGTCTAATAACTCCTAGGAGACACTTTCTGCAAATTGTATCCAGCTAAGAATATAATCTTTTTATTCTCTATTAAGAATGCTGGGTTCCATTACAAGCAGGATGAATGAATGTTCACCCCATTTGAAACTCTTCTTTGAAAGAGTTCGCTTTGCAGTGTGTCCTGCTCTTCCTTTTAAGTGCACTCAGAGTCATCGGCCATGTGTGTGGATTTTGGTTGGAAAATGCAAATCGATGTCAGGAATATTTAGGAATAGGAGTGACGATAAAATACTGAATCCATTAGCCCTTTGCTTCAGCTCACGTTGATCTCTTGCCTAGTGCTCTTTGCTGACTCATTTGATCCAGAAGGAAACCTTTAAACCTTGCCAACATCCTTTAGGATCTGTGTGCTCTGAAGCCTACCTCCACTACACTTTAATCTTGTCTTTCAGTGATATAGCTTGCCTTCTCTTCTGTGGACTTATCCCTGTTTTAGGGTCTTTGCCACTTCCCTGGTCCCCACTATAAAATGTTCTGCTTTGAGCTCTCCATGAGAAGCTTCTCATGGCTCTGACTTCCATTCAATGCTGACTCTTTAGGCTTGCCTCTCCTTGCCCTTCTGACTAAACTAGCACTGTACCAGATATGGTTCCTTCTAATACCACCTTTGTGATATACTAATTGATCATCTTATTCAAGTGTTTAGTTATAGACTGTATATATTCTGTGCCAGAATAGCAAGGTCCATCTATGTCCAGCTCTCAAAATACAGTTTGATGTAAAACACATAGGGATCTAATTCAGAGAAGATTTTGCTGCTGGAACTAATACAGCAGTTTACCATACTAGTTCTTGGTTCATAGAGAGTTGGCTTCCAACTGTAACATCACATAACAGAAAGTTCAAGGGAGCTCTGCAGAACCTTTCTTACAAGAATACCTTATTCATGATGACTCTTCCCTCATAGACTAATCAGCTATGGAAATCCCCCAGTCTGCATATCATTGCAATGAAGGTTGGGTTTGAATTTATAAATGGGTGTGGGTAGAACACTAACTAAATAAAGGTGAGCCTTATCTTCTGTGGTAATCACATATACACAATTTTGTGTAAGACGCAAAATACCTATGCAGTCAAGAGACAATTGTAGCTCAACATAAATGTCACTACCAATCTCTCTTTGATTTTCATATCTTCTTTTCTCCACTCGATTGGCCCCCTTCTCCTTTGAGAGCTTCTATTTTTATTTATATTTTTAGTCCTTCAACTCTCAAACTGATTAATATTACCTTATCAGAAAAACATGTCTCTATTCATAGGTAGTTTTTGTATGAACTCATACAACTCAAAGATTAATAATTATGAGTAGCCATTTTTCTTCCCACTTCTTTCTTTCTTCCTTCCTTCCTTTCTTTTGTTCTTTCTTTCTTTCTTTCTTTCTTTCTTTCTTTCTTTCTTTCTTTCTCTCTCTCTCTTTTTCTTTCTTTCTTTCTTTCTTTCTTTCTTTCTTTCTTATGCATAATAGAACAGGTAGTCAAAGATAATATTTTCAAATGTAAAGAATTATACATTGACTGGCTTTATATACATTTTTCTCTGTACATTTCTACAACTCTCAGGCTAAGTGATTACAGAAAGCTTGCTTACAGGGCCACCTTCTGAGGTTTACTTTTGGCCAAGTCAGGACTGTATCTCAGTATGTATCATCTTTCACACATACTTTGAGCAAAGTACTTGATGCCATTTTTACTTGGTAGACTGTGATTAGCTTTCTGCATTCATTCCAGCTGTAAGATCTCCTCCAAGTCTGTAGCAAATGCATAGGCACATCTAAGGCAACTTGTCCTAATTGTTTTAAAATGAAATTAACCAATTGATAACAGAATTTTACTAAATCATTTATTTTTCACATATTGGGAGAGGAATTGAACTCAGAAGCTATTTTTCCTGCTTCGTAATATTTTTTCTCTAGAAGTTAATCAAATTTATCAAAACATTTCCAATGTTCTATTTATAAAGACTGATGCCACAGACACGAAATCTAAGAAACTGTCTTTTCTTTAGATCCTGAAGGTCTTTGTAGTGTAAACATGTGAATATATCCCCCAAGAATGTGACACAGACACAAATAGGGAGCTACAGGAGTGCAAACACAGCTTCCCTCAGACATATATGTGTAAGCTTCATATGGGCAGTAACATACCTATTTCATGCCCAGAAAGTGATTCATACACACACACACACACACACACACACACACACATATGTATATATATATATATATATAGTATATGCATATATGTACATATATAGTAGGCAATCAATAAATATTTGATAAGTGAATGACTCTAAACTAGCTCAACTGTCAAGTAAGATTGTCTGGAAGGAGAAATTGTGAGGAATTCTACTTGAGAGGTAATGATAGTGAAGGACATGTGACCTACCCAGCCAAACCCCTAACTCTGCCCTGAATTCTCGAAGGCTAGAGGAATCTCCAGGCTACTCCATGTCATTGTATTTGTATGATGTTGAAACATCCATGAATGGAACTTTGGGCTAAATGAATCTATTTATACTTTTTAAAAATGAGAATTCTGTATGTTTTTGTGATCAGATCTAAGTTTGTTTCCCTTCAGGTATTGCTTTTTAAAGAGCATTGTTCCAAATTATTGGGCAGAAGCAAATGGTTCTCTTGAAATAGAACTATCAGTTTCCTTCGGACTGAGTAGTGTATGGAGAGTCACAGCAGAAGACCTGGGGCTCTACTTAGGAGTCAAGCATCCAAGGAGCCCATACTTTCTTAAGTGTATCTGTTAGTTAGTTGGGGTACAGGCTCAACATGTTATGGTATCAGGTGTTGAGCCTATCTATGAGATTTAAAGAACTCAAATGATCTACTTTGGGGCATGTTTATTAGGTACTTGAACACTATTTCTCCTATTTAAGTAAATTGAGGCTCAAATGACTAGGTGATCTTTTTAATGCTTCAAAACTAAGGAGTAGGGGAGCTGGACCTTAGTTTCAGAGTTCAGTTCTATGCTTATTGCTCATATTCAGATTTTCTTCCTAAGAAACAGTAAGTCATTTACCCACAGTGTCACAGAAGATACAAAAACAAGCCAAAAACACTCTGGGGCAATGTCAGGCCTGAGAAAAGTTGATACAGGAGATAACACTTGTACTTTAAGTAATCACACTTTAAGTAATCACAGCGATTCCCACGACAAGGTACTATTGTTACTATTACTTCATAGATAACAAAGATAACATGCTCGAGTTCATGGAAGACTTCAGTGGGTAAAAACCTGCACCAAGGACCCCACTTTATCCTCACTGGGCCATAATCAAAGACTATTGCATGTATCAAGTGCTCGATTTCATTTGTGAATTTGGTGGTAGGAGCAAGGGTAGAAGCATTTTATTGGCAATTATTCAGAAGACATTGTCTCACTATTTCAAACCATATACTCTAAATTTACTAATAGTCATAGTTAGTCATCAGTCAGTGGTAAATCAGGAACCCAATTAAGCTCTTCAGAAACTCATTTTGTCACTTTCAATGAGCAAGGACCAAGCAGCCAAGGCAAGTATAAGGGGATTCACTGAGCCTGCAGGTGGAGAAGGCATAATCACAGGCAATCAGGGCCCCAGTGTCTCTCAGCAGCTAAGAAGTGCCTGGCTTCCTTCAGTGTGAAGAGTTCTGTTTTGATAAATGCTATAAAACATTGCAGACCGTGAACGAACAGGTCACCATTTTCTCTTTGGCTGGAACTCTGAAGAACCAGCACAGGAGTACAGAAGGCAAGATGCCCTGTTAGGCCTGCCCTTTGGGATGTCTGCATGTTGTCACATGAAGTTTTCTCAGTTCCTAAGAAAGCCTTCCTCATTTCTAGTCACTTTTATAGCCACTGACTCTCCCGATATGTATTGCTCATTTGTAGCTTACCCTTTCTTAAAAGTTGAGAAGTCCTCCAGTGTAGAGCTTGCTACTTAAACTGGGGCTTCTTCATAGAGCATCCTAATTATCTTAAGACTGGGGCTAACTCTCCACACTTACCACTGTTCAGTTTTAACATACACATTGTGGAACAAATTCCCTTCCTGAACTTTAGATTTCTCCTCTAAGATTTAAATAAATACAACCTTATCTTACCAAATCTGTTCCTCTTAATACCTGGAATATTTCAGAAGAATCGGGGAGGAGATATTGTTCACTGAATTATCACTAATCCAGGCTGTTGTGGCTCCCGTACATACTGGAGGTTCTGTGATTCATTGATAAGGGATTTTCTTATGCTGCACTTCTGCATGTCAGAGGCCACAGATACAATAGTCAATAGTAATATGCAAGTGATGTCGGCAAATAAAACAGGCCAGCTTCTGACTATTGTGAAGTGGAAGGTCAAGGCTCTGTCTACAGGGATTTGCTGCCCCAAAGCCACAGCTGAGTGCTACTGTGGGAAAATGCAGACACACAGCTGCTAAGACCTAGGACTCCGAGGGGAGTTCTATACACTGAGGTCCTCTCAGAACGTTCTGACTGTGTTGAATATTCTGCAGGCCAATTGTTCAAAAGTCTGTAATTGTGTTGAGTTGGAATGTTGCAGATCAAGAACCAAAACTATCTTGGAGGCTGAGGTAGGAGGATGGCAAGTTTAAGGTATGCCTTGGCAACTTAGTACGTTCTTTTCTCCAAATTTAAAAAGTGAAGAAAAAAAAAATAAGAACTAGGGCTGCAGCTCAGCGGTAGAACACAGGCTCGGTCCCTAGCTGAACTGTCTCGGGCTATCTTTATTCTTTCTAATACTCATTTATCACTCATCTTTTTATCTGACATAACGTTCTTTTGACTTTCAGGTAAAACCTGTTCTATAGATAAGCTTACTATAGCACTAGCTTCGCCTAACCAGAAGCTCAGAAAGCCATCAGAGAGCGTTTAGTCCAGCGGTTCTCCACCTTCCTGAGGCTGCGACCCTTCAATACAGTTCCTCATGTTGTGTGACTCCCAACCACAAATGACTTCATTGCTACTTCATAACTGTAATTTTGCTAGTTATGAATCCTTATATAAATATCTGATAGGCAGGATATTTGATATGTCACTCTTATAAAAGGAATTGTTTGACCATTAAAGGGGTCTAGGCCCACAGGTTGAGAACAGCTCACTCACCTAGACTCAAAGTAGAGAGTGCCCTGCTTCATTGTAACCTCCTGGGTGATGTCTCTGCTAGTGATTCAGCACACACATTGGTTTATAACCTCTGCTCTGTGGTAGAGTTCATGTATCCATTTCCACAGTGGTACATACAATTCAGGGTAGCCTGAAATTGGGTTCCAGGAACACAGTTACTAATATTAGGCTCAGAGTAAATGGCCTATTATTTCTCTTGGAGCAAGTGCTATGTTTTGCACTGACAATTCAAAATCCAAAATTTTTTTTAAAAAGTACAATATTCATATTTAAAACATTATTTCACATTCTGAGGTGTTTTGGAGAAAAGAGATTGCCAGCAGAAGGAATTTGAGAAAGTAAGATTCCTTTGAAAGATAAAAATCACTGAATCTGACCGAGTGGGCTGTACACAAGGGGAACAGCAAGGAAAGGGGTTGGAAAGTTCCCTGGGTTTTACCTGTATGCAGTGTAATGTCATTCAAGGATCCAAGCTGATATGGCAGAGTTAGGGTCCCATTGGTATTTGAGTGGTAAGAACGTAGTCAAAAAGAAGAAAATGGGTTAGGGCAGGAGTGCACCACCACTGTGTCTGGAACCCACTAGAACAGCACAAATGGAGAAGTAGGGGAGAGGCTAAGTGTGGAGTAAGATGACAGTAGACAGGATGGAGGTGTGGCAGTGAGGAGAAGGAAGTGCTGAAGTTGTCATCCAGACTTCTAAGCTGGCAAAGTGTGCAGATTGTGACTCACTTGTTGACTGACACTGGAAGGACTGACACAGGAGCAGGCGGGGTGGGCTGATGTTAGACTGTGAAAGGCAGTCTGTGCTCTTGGTTGAGCAAGGCTTACTCCGGAGACCAGTAGAGAATTCTACAAGGGACAAAACAGTTAAGCCACACCCCCAGATGTAGACACTGACTCCATTATCCTGTAGCTAGACAATGTCCCAGCTCCCAGCATTCTGGCTGGATTCTACCCCCACAATCACCTGACCACAGCCAGGTATGCCCTGCCCCACAGTTACCTGGGAACAGAAAGATGGCACAGCCTACTATAAAAGGGGCTGCTTGATCCCTCCTCTCTCTCCTCTCTCTCTCTCTCTCTCTCTCTCTCTCTCTCTCTCTCTCTCTCTCTCTCTGCCTCTTAGCTTCTTGTCTTTACTCTTATCTCTTGTTCCCACTCTCTCCTTCCCCCTCTCTCCATGTGGCCATGGCTGACCTCTACTTTTCTATCTTCTCTCTCTCTCTCTCTCTCTCTCTCTCTCTCTCTCTCTCTCTCTCTCTCTCTCCTCCTACAATAAAATGCCTTAAGACCATGGACTGCCTCCTTTCATCTAGACTCATCATGCTGGGGCAATGGATTAGGCCTTCCCCTACCCACAGGAAAGTCTCCCGGCTCCAGCCAAGAGACGGGACCAAGGACTCTTGCCCCATGCCCGATTAGGAACCACCAGATACCCTTCCCCTGTCCTGTCTTTTTCTCCTTTCGGCCTGGGGCCACTGCCACCCCAGAGCCCCCACCCATTCTCAGCTCTTCCGTTCTCAGCTCTTGATGATGTCCAGCAATGTCCTGTGATGCCCAGGAGCTAGAACTTGTTGTCCTTGGCCTCCATGAGGCCCAGGGACCACTGGGGCTGTCCCTTCTCCACTCCCTGAGGATTGGGGTAGTGGCTCACCACAGCCAGATGCCCACCTGGAGGAGTGAAGAGTGTGGGTAGCCTCCTGCATCTACCCAGCCAGAGTACCAGAGCTCTGGTAGTATGCAGGTTTCCCTCCCCCCACCCCCAGTGGCAGCACCTGACAGGCTGATGGTAACCATCCAAGTAGTCTGGAAAGGTCTTGGAACATTTATGTGTAAAGATGATGCACATCCAGGTAGGCTGGAAACAACATCTTGCTTGGGACATATATGTGTAAAAATAATGCAGCCTTGGGAAGGGTGGGGGGATGAGAAGCAGCCTAAGAGCAGGCTCCGGAGATGGGCCATTTCCAGGGAAGAGAAGAGAGCCTATGGGACTGCTAAAGGCATACAATTCTGCATCTATCACCGCATACCCTGAAAGACTTAAATGGCACCTCCAGCCCCAGCTCGGGTAAGACATTGGCAACCCTCACCTATGCTGGGCACTGATTTGGATAGCTGAGCTGACAAGTGGCAGACTCACCTGCATGTGGCAATCAATGACTCAGTGAATCGACCCCTGCAAGAACTATGTGTGCATCTCTAATGAGGTTCCCTAGGTAGCATAGATTCAACACAGTGAAGAACATTGGCTTTTCCTGGGCCTGCTCATTACTTGCTATGCAATTTTTCACCAAAGAACTGCTGTAGGTAGACATTTTCTCCTATCTGGAAGAGGACACACAATGATTTTTGGCTTTGAATCCATCAGCAGGCTTTCTCAGTCAGGAAGTTATTGACACGTAAGTCAGCAGGACACATTGGAGAGAACAGAGATCCAGCTTCTTGTCATTGATAATGTCTGAGACACTATAGTCTGAGACACCTTTGCTGTCACCATGGGGCCAGAGTCCCTTGATTGGCTTTAGAACATGGTGATCATAAATCATAAATATTTTTGAAACAATTCTGAAAAGAAATCCACTCACAATTTGCTTATGTAATCCTAGGGGTAATTATTTCACCAATAAATCTTTGAGGAGGAAAACCACACTGTTAATTTTGGATGTGCTATTTCCCATGCTATATACGGAGTTGCCTTTCTAAGTAGAAAACATTTTTCTGGTGTCTCTTTTTGGAAGGAGTTGATGCTCAGAGTAGCAGTGCGGTCCAGCAGCATGCCTAGGGTCCATTACAGGGCTGCCCTGATGAGATGGGTGTTGAGCTTCAGTCAGAAGTGGGGTTAATATTATGCTTTTTCATTTCTTGATTTTTGTCCTGGGGACTGGTTCTAGAGTCTGAGGCCAGTCTGGGCAAGAGCCCGCTTCCACCCTCTTACTCTTGTCCTCACTTTGAGGCAGAGTCTCACTCAGTATCTCAGACAGGCCTTGAATTTTGATCCTCCCATTGTAGCCTCCTGACCCTTAGCGATTGTGAACTTCCAGTGCAGGGCATGGTTGTACTCACCCTGTCTTGTTCCATTGTTTCCGTGTAAGGGGGGCACTTTGGCTCAAAATGGATTTGATTAGCTGTAAAAGTGTATAGTCCTTGCTCCCTGCTGCCTCTGAGAAGCACTTCTTATAGCTTATCAGACTGAAGGGCAGCAGAAGGGCAGAGTCAGGAAGGAGTTAAGAGAGAGTCTTCTTCGGCTTCCGATCATTTTTGCTTTCGGAGTGATTTTTGTGATTAGAAGAGATTTGCATAAGTAGAAATTATAAATTACCACTTAAGATGATAACTATTGGTTATCCATAATTAATATGTAGTAATTTGTAATTAATGACACAGTGTAATTAATATGTAATTAATGCACAATAACTACTATATATTTATATATGGTGCGATGGTGTCACTGTTCATGACTGATCCTACTGTTTAGCTATTAATTGTAAGTGACCAGGCAGAACAAGAGACTGCCCCAACTTCCTTCTAAGTAGGGAGAAAGGAGGAAGTTGTTATACCGCTTGCCCAGCTCCCCAGGAACACCTTCACCACTGACTGGAAACTGAGTCGCTTTGTGAGCATGGGCACACATGATGGTAGTTGTCTGGGAACCAATCAGAAACAACTTCTAATGTTTGGCCTCCATGTTAGGAAAGCAAAATCTTTTTTTTGTTGTTGTTTTTGTTTGTTTGTTTGTTTTCTTAACTTTCATTTTCTCTTTTTACATTTCCTCCCACAAATGGCATGGTGATTATGTAATTTAATTAAACCGATGTTTCTTCATAAATGTAAATGGGTCCAACAAGCACAAATAGTTTCCTTTTCTTCTTCTTCTCTTTGAAACATTTATTTAATTAAATCATCAGCCCCATAAACTTGGCTAGCATTTTGCAAAGAGCATTCTGGTTAATGAAACCTTGTCTCTGTTTACAAAGTACTCCCTAACGTCTATCTCCTTCCCTTCTTTCTGCTTTTATTCTCAAAGTTCAGGTTAGTGTCTTTTCTATCGTATTTAAATGCTTTTTGTACCTCATTGGTTGTCCTATCTCAGCCTCTGCTGGATCACACTAAAATCAATTTAGAATAAAGTTAAAAACCCTAGCGTGATCAGCAGTACCCCATATAGCCCAGCCCTTCCCATTGTTGGGCTTCCTCTCTTGGCTTTCTTCATTTGCTTTTAATATCTTTAGCCCCTACTTTGAAAGCACATGCTTCTTGATGCTTCAGGACCTTAGTATATGCTCATTCTACATTGCTTTCTGTTGCTGCGATAAATGCCACGATCAAAACCAACCTGGGATAGAGACATATTTTCTTTCACATGTTACAGTCCATTATAGAGAGAAGACAAAGCAGGAACTAGAAGCAGAAACCACAGAGTTCTGCTTACTAGATTGCTCCCTCTGTCCAGCCAGCCTTTTACACATAGTCCAGGCCCACTTACCTCATGATGTGCTGCCCACAGTAGGCTAGGCTCCTCTATGACAAAGACCCACAGACAGATCCATACGCTAATCTGATGGACACATTCCTTAGCTGAAGTTCCCTTTTCTCAGACTGTCAAATTGGTTGATAGTCAAGATGAGCCATTACAATGCTGTCTTCCTAGCTTGAAATCTCTCCCATTTCCACTACCTGGCCATGTCTCATTTAGTTTTCAGATTCCAAGTTTTCAGTTACTTCATTGGGGGGATTTATCTTAATCTCTTAGCCCAGTTTATATACTTACAGTGCACACATTTTCAGCGACCCTGCTTATTTATTATTCTGACCTCAATCATAGCATATATCTGGAAGTTTTGAGTTGAGTGAATAAAGAATGTTTAACATTTATCTAGCCAATTATACATATATGATGCCTATTATATATTATCAATACACTATTCTCTAAAGAAATAAAGATCTATTTTAAAAATATCTAAGACTTCTAAGGCAAATAAGGCATAGAATTCTGAACACCAGTTTTGATGGGGTGGTGGTACCAGAACACAACTATAAAGAAGAGACTTAAATAGCAAGGGAGAAAAGAAGGGAAATGTGGATTAGGACACCATGTGCCATATTGGACACTGTAGATGGAGCCCATTAGAAAATGAAGATACTGTGTGTCTGTCATATTGGACATTCTTGTTTCATTCCAGAATGGTCAGCTTGTCTTACAAGCTGACCATTCTCTCACTCTCCTGGATGTGGCCTCTAGTCCATAAAGTGAAGATGCTAAGCTGTATAAACTCAAATCATTTCTTTGTTTCTTAGATTTTATGCTGCTAAAGCCACTTAACTGACTTCATAAGCACTAGACAGCTAGTTTGACAGGGAAAAAATTACCCCTATGTTGGCAGAAGAGCATGATGATTTCCTTGACACAAATTCAACTTTTTATTTTTTGTCATTTCAGAGAAAGCTTTCGACTTTGTAAGGTGTCTTGTCTTGATCATGGGGGCTGAATCTCTTGTTTTCAGCATTCATTTATAAAACAAAAAGTTTCCAAGTACCAGTGTGCCTTTTAACAAAGATAGTAATCTATCAAGTGGGCATTATGTAAGACCAATACACATCACTATATTAGACTGACATTTCTACAATGGCAGGTCATATTGATTAACATGGATCTGTAATCTAATTGGTTTAAGTATGACTACTAGTTTATCACAGGCTTTATCTATACTCAAAGAGGGAGTAACTGGAAATACAAGACCAATGACATCATTTTTTGTACTGATCATTGGTTGACACTACTTGAGAGCAGAAGAGAGAAACCTAGAGGCTGTGTGAAAGTCTAGATTGCATGGCTGGGTAGGAAGATGACCACTTAAGTGCAGAATATGCCAGAGGCAGAAAGCTAAAAACCAACTTGAGTAAATGTGGCATTACAGAGATACTGCAAAGATATTCACAGACACAAAAGAATACAAAGGCAAGAAGCAGCTAGATATAGAACAGAATCAGGCAGATTATAGCAAGCTTCAGAGGCAACACATATACAAAGGCCTGGGATAAATCTGACTTGGTTAGTGGGATTGTTCTAAAACTAATTATTTCCTACACACAGCCTCAACACTTTCCCTAAAACTAATACTCCCTCTGAGACAAGGTTTCCATGATGATTCTAATTTTCATGAAACTGACAAGATCAACCATCACCCATGGTCTAGAATATAGACTTGTCATTCATTCATGTCCATGAGAGTTATGTTCAAGAGTATTACAGGACACCAGAAAGTGAATATAAGGTTCTTAATGGACTACTCTGCCCATGTGACATGCCTAGAAGACCATCTTTTTTATAGGAAAAGGAATTAAAGCCATGGAACTGAATCCCAAGTCAGTGGCTATTTTTCCTCTTTCTTCCATGTGGCTTTCTACATATATGTCGTAAAAGTTTTCCAACATACGTTTGATAATTTAAACCAAGTACATTCAACCTTTAGCTTATGGATTGCATGCATCGAAGGATAGCAATGAATGCAGCCACACATATTTGTAGACGGCAATATTATGTAGCAGTGTCAAAAGGCCAGGTGCCTCGACTATATATTGTTGTGGCCAAATGAATTAAACTACTTAAAATATGATAGAGAAGTGCATGGGCATGTGCAACATGTTCTTTCTATAATTGTAGCATATTCTTTATTTGCAAGGTTATATTGTGTACAATCTAGTACATATAATTGCGTCAGATTTGGTTTGGGGGAATGAGATAGAATAAATCATTCCACGAGACATCAGCTTTAGGTTTCAAATCACTCTTCCTTTTTAGCAGCATCAGAGTACTACAGACTAGCTCATCAAGAAAAAGAGATGTTAGTAGTTGAACAGAGTAGTGTACACTCATGATCTCAGCACTTGGAGAGCTGAGGCAGGAGGATCATGATTTTGTGGCCAACTATAGTTATTCAGTGAGACTTGATTTTTTTTAAAAGAAGATAAACTCTGAGGAGAAGAAGGGAAATGAAGAGTGGGGTGTAAGGGTAGGATTGGGAGGAGAGGAGGGAGGTGTGGCTTCGATCAGGATGTAAAGTGAATAAACAAATTATTTAATGAAAAAAAAAAGAAGTGAAACACACAAGTAGCACCTAGTGAAATACCTTTTTTTCCTTTTGACAAACACAACAGACTCAGACTCTACTGCAGCTCTTCACACCTTCTAATTATATACAAGAGACAAGCTCAGAGTATGGCTTCTCCTAATCTAAATGGAAGAATGGCTGGTGGTTTGTGTTTAAAATTCCTTTTGCAGAAGCAGTTTGCACCCATCTGTTTTGTGTTACTATAATGAAATACCTAGGTCTGGATAACTTTATGAAGAAAGGATACTTGTTTGGCTCACAGTTCTGGAGTTCTGAGACTGAACATCCCCATCTGGTATGCTGTTCTTACGATGTATCCCACGACACTATAGGTTTCACCACAGCAAAAGACAAGGAGCATGAGTGTTTATCTGTTTGCTCTAGCCTTGCTATTCCTTTTTATAAAGCTGTGCATTACCAGTAATCATCCCACTGTAGATGAGTTTTAGCCAATGCTAACCTTAATCTCCCAAACCACACTTCTGACCATCATTGTCAGATTAAATTTACAGTCCTGTAATACTTAACAACATAGATTAATTCTAACACATGAACCCTCAGGCCCAGTGTAAACCATAGCCAGCATATTTGCCCATGTTCACAGCCTGTGTTTTGTCAAAGTATTAGATAATATGGTTGACTTGATTGTTCTTCATACATGTGACTAGAATGTTGACATTTTAAACAGTAAGTAAATTAATGAGTTAAACACTGAGTGATAAATCCATCATCCATCTATATTATTTCCTAAATAGCTCTGTTACATTTCTGTTATTGACTTCATAAATTATACAATTTAGCAGCTTAATCAACACAAATTGCCTCATAGTTCTGTGCATTAGAATTCTGATGTGGATCTCATCTGAAATTATGATACCATCTACTCTGTTACTTTGTATAGATTTTGAGGGAGTACCTGTTTCTTGGGTTACTCCAGCTTCTAGAAGCTTCTGTTTTCCATGTTTTTGGTCTCATTCTTCCTTTGTGTCATTCTGACTTCCACTCCACTCTTCCATTCCCACTTTTAAGGTCTATAAAATATCCTGGGTCCAGAATCACAGAAAGATTTTTTCAGCTCAGGGCCAGCTAAAGGGAAATGTATGCTTCATCTGTAGCCTCATATCCTCCTCTCAATTCCAGATGACACTCTTTGAGGTTCCAAGAATTAAAACATAGATACCTCTGAGATTGAGTATTACTATTCCTACTGCAGCCGTGTTTGAATTATGTAGATTGATCCTGGGATCTACGATTGCAGTTCAATATCTTTTTATGACTAAACATTACTCATGATGAGATAGAGATTTCAGTGGTTGACTTACTGGGGTGAAAACATATTGGAGAGCTAAAAATGAAAGGGTCTGGAAGCTAGGTTGGAAGCACTAATTACAAACTGCTCACTTTCTCTCATGGCACTGTGGGGTTGGGGTGAGGCAGTAATGTGTGTCCATTTGAGTGTATAAAAACTCTCTCAGTGTCTAGCCAGAGAATAGGATTGGAAGGAATCTCAAAATAACCTTCTCTAACAGAATCATCAGAACTGTGTCCAGGTTTGCACAGTCTCCACTCTGCTCATGAGCATCAGGACCAGTGGGCTCAAACCACCTTCCTCTCCACCACTGAGTGTCTACAGTTTCATTTCTTAAACTGGGCTGGCTTTAGAGTTACTGTAACACTGTGAGTCTGCTTTGGTTAGATCTAGAGAAATTCATTATTGAACTTTCCCCTACTTTGAAAAAAACCTTCTAGTGGGAATTCCATTCTGACTTAGACCTACTGGAATTAGGCTCCATTGATTCTGCCAACAAGAAGAACAACAAACCAACAGCTCCCCTCCCCCCATACACACAATCTATATAAACAGCTACAGCTAGTCTAAAACAGAACTTTCTGTGCATCATTAGAAGGCTGAATATGGTGTTAAGGTGCTAAGTGGGAAGATTCGAGTTCAGACTTAGAGACATGCTATGGATAATTGGACTTTAAAACGTTTTAATGTTACACTATTTGCCTGACAAACTAGCTGCCCCACACCCTCCCAATACTGAAGGGTGATCTTTCAAAAGCTATTCTCTCTAGAACTTACATCTGACATCTTGACTCCCAAACTCTGAGTATCAGAGTCCCTAGGGAATAGCTAAAGATGGACATATGTATAATTCGGGGTGTTTCACGTTTTTCAGGAAGAGAGCTTTTATCATAGGAATTGGAAACTTATCGTCACAAATAAAAATGTGTATTAAACCGATTTTATATAACAGAATGACATTTTGAAATAGTCAATGTATTCCCAGTGTTTTAACTAAATCAAATAAAAGGAAAGGTGACTTCTTCCTGAACACAGGGGAGATTGACAGTGAGGGATACTGTAATCTTATTGGCTGATTTGCTCATTTTCCCTGTAAGTTCAGATCCAGTAAACATTTGACTGTGAGAGCATATAGTTTTTATTAACAGTTTAAGAATACTTTGTAGACAAGCAATCCTGTTTACTTCCTTACGGCACTCAGTTAACATTGCCAGTCTCCTTTAGCGCAGTGACTCTCAACTTGACCCCTCTGGGAGTTTCACAGAAGCTGCCTAAGACCACCAGAAAACACGGAGATTTACATTATGGTTCATAACAGTGGCAAAAAATTACATCTATGTGGAATTATTTTCATTGCTATTTTTATTTTATTTTTAAATAACTTTATTTAATTTGTTAAAGGGTCACAGCATTAGTGAAAACCACTACTTTAGGTACTATCAACGCTTAGATCCTTTAGTCTCCAACTAATTTTACAGTAGTTGGTTTTTGTTTGTTTTTCTTTCTAAATTATATTGTTAATATTTCTTGGAAAGAAGGTGAAACCACACTCCTTTTAAACAGCTCAGTAATGCAATGAAAATGCGTTATTACCTAGCTGCCACACTCCGCGTGACTTGAGAATTTTTGTTTGCAGATGAGTTCATGGCCCTTCTTCCATCATCCTCCACAGGCGTCATGCTAGGCTCTACCACATCTCCTCAGTGCTGCAAAACTAGCCAACTGCTCATACGCTGTTCTCTTGGAAACTGTTGGGTAACCAAACCTAAACACCTGTGCTAGATTTACTCTTGGTTCCCAGGACAGGTAAGTGGGGATAGCTGCTTGTGACATCCGTGACACATACACTGGTCGTCTGTGCTATAACAACTCAGCATGAAATATGGTGGTTTTAAGCAGAAGAAATTTTTTCTTGAAGTCTTGGAGAGATAAGCCTGGAGAAAAGTTGCTAGCAGGGTTGCTGCCCCCTTCAAAGCACAACAGGAGATTGTTCTTTGTCTCTTCCCGCTTCCAGTGCCCCCTGACATGGTGGCCATACTGCTTCCATCTTCGACTCTGCGGTTCTTCACAAGCACACTAGGTACTCTTGACTTCTGAGCTTTCCCTCTATCTCTTGCTTACAGTTCATATTTCAGAAACGTGGACTGCAGGTGAACAGACTTTATAAACTTAAGCCTTTTAAAATAATTTTTTGAATACTCATATTACTGCTGAATTTTTTTTAGTTTTTTTTTTAATTAGGCATTTTCCTTATTTACATATAAATTTCTCCTTTCCCAGTTTCCCCTCCAAACAAACAAACAAACAAACAAACAAACGAAAACAACAAGAACAAACCCTTGTTGTCTCCCCACTCTACATGCCTGTCACCCCACCCTCTCCCACTTATTGGCCCTGGCATTCCCCTACATTGAGGCAGAGAACCTTCACAGGGCCAAGGTCCTCTCCTCCTATTGGTGATCGAATTTGCAATCCTCTACTATACGCATGCTGCCAGAACAATCAGTCCCACCATGTATAGTCCTTGGTTGGTGGTTGAGTCCCTGGGAGCTCTGGGGGTACTAGTTAGTTCATATTGTTGTTCGTCCTAAGGGGCTGCAAACCCTTCAGCTCCATAGGTCCTTTCTCTAACTCCTTCATTGGTGACTGTGTACTCAGTTCAATGGATGGCTGTGAGCCTCTACATCTGTATTAATCAGGTATTGTCAGAGCCTCTCAGGAGATAGCTATATTTAGGCTGGC
>JADRCD010034308.1:0-14056 GCA_019843815.1 Montemys delectorum
GATGGATGGATGGATGGATGGATGGATGGATGGATGGATGGATGGATGTTGAAATAAACTAATAGTAAGAAAAGCTGCAAAGACCATACTGCAAGCATTCACATACTCACCGCTCCATGGCCCGCAGTCAGCACTCTGCTGACTCTTTGCCATCTATTATCTATATCTACAAACACAACTCCTGTTGCTTTACTTTGAAGTCAGTAGGACCTCAGGCACTTCACTCTACATGTTTCAGCACACATAGCTTTAATGTTCATGGGCCTACGATGGTCAATTTGGAAGTGTCAAACTTTTTCCTTTTTTCTCTTTCAGTGCTGGGAATTGAACCAGTACCTCCAGCATGCTAAGAACACACTCGTCCAATGAGCTATGCTCCTGCCCCCTTGGGTGTCAGCTTGACGGGGCTGGGATAAACAAGGAACTAGTAAAGCAAAGCATTCCTGGGTATTACAAAGAATATAGATGTGTGGGACAGTAAATTGAGTAGGAAAGGTCAACCCCAAATACGGGCACTGTCCAACAAGCTAGGGTGCTCAGTTCCTCAGACTTTCACTCTCCTGAGCCCCACAGATGTTTCCTACTGTTGCTGTCCTTGACAAATGTCAGGGTTTTTCAGCACAAGTGGCCTGCCCAGAAAACCTTGGACTAAATAATGACTGCATTGCTGGCTGCCTCCCTCCACTCCCCCATTAACAACTTCGGGGTTCACAGGTTCTTTTGGGGGTTAGAAAACTAAGGTTTATTTGCAGTGAAATATATGAGCCTTTGGGATACTACTCAATGGGATCTGAGAATGCATACACACCCAACTCAAGCCCCACCAACACATAAGAACCTCTCTCCATAGAGAAAGTGTGGGCTCCCCTCCAGACAGTTCCACTCACTCTCGCCAGTGGTAACCACTATTCTGATTTTCTAAATCTACCACTAGTTTTACTTACTTTAGAACTTCACATAGAATCAAAAAGTGAATCTTTTTTCTTTCTTATTTATTGTTTACTTATTTATTTTGAGTCAAGGTATCACTCTAGCCCTGGCTAGTCTCAAACTCTCAGTCCTCCCGTCTCAGCCTCCCATGCACTAGGACTGCCAGCATTATAGGCCTGTGGTCTTACACCTGACTTAAGAGCATTAATGATTTGAGTATCTTTCTCTCCTCACCCAGCCACGGCTCCCAATACTCTCTGGTCCTCTCGCCTTCTCATCCTCACCCCCAAGCTTCTCTAATGATGATGATGATGTTCAGCTTTCCTCAAAATAGGTTCACCCACAACATTCCTGCTGGCTGGAAGATCCAGTTCCAATTTTCTGTTTGTAAAAGAAGTTTAAAACAACATTAAACAATACCTCTTCTATAAAATATGGCCTTCTCTGCCAATCACTCTAGTTTTCTCATTGCTGCACATTTTGGCTGATATCTCTGCTTGCTCTCTCTCTCTCTCTTTTTTTTTTTTTTTTTTGGTTCTCTGTATAGCTCTGGCTGTCCTGGAACTCACTTTGTAGACCAGGCTGGCCTCGAACTCAGAAATCCACCTGCCTCTGCCTCCCAAGTGCTGGGATTAAAGATGTGCGCCACCACCGTCCGTTTAAGGGCAAGAATTTATTTCATTTCTCCTAGGATCCTTAGGGCCCAGAAGGCCTTATAACAAATAATTAATGTTTGATAGCTTAAAAACAAACCATGTTGTTTCTCCACTTAAAAATCTCCTCTAGCTCTTTAACATTTCCAAAATGACATCCAAACTGACACTGAGCCCAAGAGGAGTGTCTAGTAGAATCCTGTGTGCTTTTGCATGTGCTCTCTGTTGGACAGCTTGTCCTCTCTGTACCTTGTACAACTCTAGCTCTAAGTCCAAGGGTGGCTCAAACTAGGACTTCCAACAGGATATAGTCCACCCCACACCCACCTTGACTTTCTTTCTCTGCTCCAATCTGATTCTCTGCAGAACAACTATTCTTGCTGGCATTGGACTCTCAGGGCAAGGATACTTTATTTTAACCCACTGTAGGAAATTCATTGGTCTAGTTTACCAAACTCTACTTCATTCTGAGATAATGTTCAGTTGACACCCCCACCCCCACACCCCCACTCCATCACACCATTCCACAGCTAATTGAGCCAGGAAGGAAGAGCTGGCCCATGCTGTCCCTTGAGAATGTGTAGTGACCCCAAAACTATAGTCTGATGGTGCTGTACAACCCCACCAACAAGGCTGGTGGCTACAATCAATCACTGGTATGTTCTCAAGAACTCTCAAGAGTTCTGCAAAAGGAGAGAAAATGGAGACACTTGGAATAAAATGTAGTCTGGAAATGAGGCTTCAAAGGGAAAGGGCAGACAGAAGAGCCACCTAGTAAATTTCCGAAACCCACAAAAATCTAGCTGTACTCCCTGCTGTGTTCTAGAAGGTTCCCTATACTTATCTAATACATTACTTTCCCACTAATCTAATTCCAACTAAACTTCTGTTCCTTAAATCCAGTGCACCTAAGATATGTTGAACCAATGTTTGCAGAATATATGGCAGTTTTAATAATTTTAGCAATTACAGAACTCCTTTCATAAAAAGCATCCAGAACAGAATATTGAAAACTGCACTAGATAAGCCGGGCAGTGATTATACATGTCTTTAATCCCAGCACTCAGAAGGCAGAGGCAGAGGCATAGGCAAGCAGATCTCTGTGAGTTCACAGCCCACCTGTCTACAGAGTGAGTTCCAGGACAGCCAGGGCTACACTGAGGAACCCTGTCTCAAAAACACACCACACATACAAACACACAGAGGTCAGGGATAAGAGGGAGGAAGGGAGGAAGGAAAGAAAAACATGGAAGGAAGAAAAAATGGAAGAAAGACTGTACTAGATGAATTAGAAATTTAAGTTGATTCAGATAAAATTAACTTACAATAACATACAGAGACCTAAAGAAGAAAAATTGCCAAAATCTCTTTGGAAGCAAGCAGTCCCAGGGAACTAACTAAACAAGGGTATAATTGTCTGTGTTGTTATGTGGATCAGGGTTAGCAAGTGGGAGACATTCTTTCATTTCAAAATGGTAGCAGAGATGATTATAATGCTTCCAACACAAAACAATGATTACTGTTTTAGGTGATAAATATGTCAGTCACTCTGACCTGGTCATCAGACACTGAACACAACACAGCACTACAACTTACAGCTACATGTAATTATTTTTCTTAAATATTGTTACACTTATTTTTGTATGTATGTGGTTTTACCAACTTTAGTATGATATATGCCACATGCCATAAAGTCTGTGGAGATCAGAAGATGACTTGTGGGTTGATTCTCTCCTTCTACCCCAAGGGTCCCAGGAATCAAACTCAGGTCATCAGGCATTAAACTCCGATGGTGAGGCCTAGCCACAAACAACTTTACTGCTGAGACATCTTGCTTGTCTGTGTGCAATTATTATGTTTTAGTTAAGATGTGTGTGTGTGTGTGTGTGTGTGTGTGGATTATCAGAAAGCATTAATAAACATAGGTTTAGCATTCCAGGCAGAAGAAAAACACGGGTTGGAGTTCATCATATCAGATGTTATAAAAACTCAGCCTTACAGAGAAGTCTATCAAAAGTTATCTCCAGAAAGGATCAGCAGCACATCAGCCGCACCAGATGAGTTGAATGACATCAAAAGGAAACTTCTACTTTCATCCACTGGTGGATGAGGGAGAGGGGTGTGAGGTACTTTTTGGGAGTTGGCCAGAAAGCCAATATGCTGGCACAGACCATTTACTGATCGGTATCATCTTAAGTTCTGATATTTTGTTCACAGTTTTGTGCACTGGTTTTATTTTCAAAATACTATACATGAATATTTTTCTCTTGATTGTTGCTCTGTCTAGTTTTATGTCAACTAAAGCTAGAGTCACCTGAAAAGAAAGAACCTTAGTTGAGAAAATATCTCCATAAGGAATTTTTAAAAATTAGTTATTGATAAAGGAGCACCATTTTGGGCGGTGCTATCTCTGGGCAGTTGGTCCTGGGTTCTATTAGAAAACAGGCTGAGTAAGCCATGATGAGCAAGCCAGTAAGCAGCATTCCTCCATGGACTCTGCATCAGCTCCTGCCTCCAGGTTCCTGCCATTTGAGTTCCTGTCCTGACTTATTTGGATGATAAACAGTGATGTGGAAATGTAAGCCAAATAAACTCTTCCCTCCTCTAATTGATTTTGGTCATAGTGTTTTGTTAGAGCGAGTGACCCTAACTAAGATACTTACTGAGTGGTGAGTGGCCTCATCAATTCTATATTGATGAGAACAAATGGTTCTTCTGGCCCTCTGTGAACCTGCTGTCTACACATCAGACAAGTCACCCTGGCCACCAGCTTCCATGTAGTCCCTTCACTATGTGCTACAGAGTCCCTGAAAGCTTAGGACACTTCTCAAAGGAAAACAGAAAGTGCTTCAGAGGGGAAGCAGGAGCTTGGGCAGGGAAAGAAACCATCCCTTGAGGCAATTCTGGCTCCCTATGGGATTCCAGAAGTGCAAGCTCCAAGGTGGCCACGCCCAGAGCCTCAAAGGCACAGCTCAGATCACATCTGACCTGAACTCCAAACCAAACAGAAGAAGGCAAGCTTCAGGGAAGCCAGGAAATCAAAGAAGAGAAGACTGACAACAAAGATGACCAACCCAAGAACAGGTTGGGAGGAGGGTGAGTCTTCCAATAACCACAGTCCTGAGGGCCCTAAACCACAGGCAAGAAGGAAGCCAGGAGGTCACTGTAGGGCAGCCAGAAAACCTGGGGAAAGTATGTGAAGCTAAATTGGGAAAATGCTAACTGGAAAACCTGGACAGGGACTAGGAGAAACCAAAACATCTTAGGGGTTAGAAGTTCATGCCAAACAAGGAAGTCCATCGGAAGACCAGGAGACCCCACAAGACTTGAAATTTCTTCCAGAACATCCAGCAGCATAGTCAAGGTGGCCACATTGTGGGAGGGGAGAGGAATGAGAGAGCTGAGGCCTCCACATGCTGTACTGTCTCATCAGCCAGCAGTCCTAAATAAACAAGCAGGTCCAGTAGGAAAGGGAACTGACAGGTATCCGGAAAGCAACAGGCAATGTGAATGAAAAGTCTAACAGCTCCTGTGACCCCAAAATTCCACTTCTAGAATGTTCTCTTAAGGACATAATCTCAACCCCAACACCATATAAGCAGAGTGTGATGGTGTATGCCTATAATCCTAGCATAAGGTAGAAGCAGTAAGATCAGAAGTTCAAGGTCATTCTTGGCTACATAGTTCAAATCGAGCCTAAGCTACATGAGATCCTCCTGCCTTAAATAAATAAATAATCTCAAATATTAATGGTTCAGTGGCATATGTACAAAGACACAAAAAACTCTACACATAAAAATAGTCCTAAAATTTTTGGCTAAAAAATAAAGTTTACCTTGTCAAAGAATGAATTTAATAAAATATTTTTTAAAAAAAACCTAAAGTTTAAAACAAGTAAAATACTAACCAGTGTAAAAATGTTGGCATGTTCTTAATATATTAGTCAAAAGAAAGAAAATATGGGGCTGGTGAGATGGCTCGGTGAGTAAGAGCACTGACTGCTCTTCCAAAGGTCCTGAGTTCAAATCCCAGCAACCATATGGTGGCTCACAACCATCCGTAATGAGATCTGACGCCCTCTTCTGGTGTGTCTGAAGACAGCAACAATGTACTTACATATAATAAATAAATAAATTTTAAAAAAAAAAAGAAAGAAAATATAATGTTTTAAGTTTATCACAAATATGGCTAACAATGTGTGCTACAAAAGGCAAAAAATAACGCACAAAATTCTAACCAAAACACACACACACACAACACACACAAAAATCTTAGAATAATTTGCCTTCAGGATGAAGTTGTGAATATTTTCTTCCTTATTCTTTTCTGTTATTTTTGTTTAATCTTTTAGTGTGAGTGAGAGAGTGCGTTCATTTAATCCCAGCACTTGGGAGGCAGAGGCAGGCGGATTTCTGAGTTCGAGGCCAGCCTGGGCTACAGAGTGAGTTCCAGGACAGCCACAGTTATGCAGAGAAACCCTGTCTCAAAAAACTAAAAAAAAAAAAAAAAAAAAAAGAGTTGAAAAAGAGCGTGAGTGTATGTGAGTGTGCATGTGTGCGTGCGTGCATGCATCCAACATGGGTCAGAGAAACTGAACTCAAGTTGTTAGGCTTGTGAGGCAAGCACTGTTACCTGTTGAGCCATCTCACCAGTGCCTTTTTCTCTACTTTCTAAATTTTCAATAATAACTATGTCATGTTTACATTAGCTTTTAAAAAATCAATTGCATGCTGGGCAGTGGTGGCGCATGCCTTTAATCCCAGCACTTGGGAGGCAGAGGCAGGCGGATTTCTGAGTTCGAGGCCAGCCTGGTCTACAGAGTGAGTTCCAGAACAGCCAGGTATACACAGAGAAACCCTGTCTCGAAACCCTCCCCCCAAAAAAACACCAGAATATTCCAACTGGGTGTGGTGGCACATGCCTTTAATCCAATACTCAAGAGGCAGAAGCAGGCAGAACTCAGTTCAAAGCCCACCTTGTCTACATACCAAGTTCTAAGCCAGGCAAGTCTATATAGTGATACAACACAAGCTCCACCCTGCCACCAATAACAAACAAACAAACACCAACAAACTGTTCCACAGACTGGAGAAGTGGTTCAGTGGTTAAGAACACTTGGCTGCTCTTACAGATGACCCAGTTTCGACTTCCAGCACTGACATGGTAGCTACAACCATATGTAAATCTAATTCAGGGGATCTGATGCCTCTTCTGCCTTCCCTGGGTACCAAGAAGTCACATGGAGCACACATATACATGTAGACTAAACACTAATACACACCCACAAAAAAAAATAATTTTTTTAAAGGATTTTAAAGGAAAAATCTGTTCCAGCTTAGCCTCAGTGACAAGACTAAATCGACAGCTACAGAAGTGTCACCACCTTAGACTACAATGTGAAAAGTTGCTCTAGAACAAGGCAAATCAATGTGAGAACTGGGGCCAGAACTGTGTGGTGCTAAGGCCACATGCTCTGTCTGGACCATCACATCTTCCAGCCTCTTTATAGTACATCTGCTTAGGACACATTCAAAAATAGCACTGCTGAGATTCAGCTCTGTAACAGCCACTTTCATGTATATTATCTAATTGAATCCTCATGACAAGCCTGAGAAGCAAGTATTATTAAACTCTTCTGGTCAAAGGGCCAACCACAGGGTTGCTAGGAGCCAAAAAAAAAAGTCTTCTGTCCGAAACCTAGTGAGCGCCCAACGCAATGCTCTTGGGCTGTGCCCAACAGGCTCATTTCCTAGAGCTAATCCATGAGACATGCTTCCAAAGTACCTTTCAGAATATCCAATTGACAATCCTACCCAATATGCATCAGAGACTACAGTCACACAAAATGAAATACAGCAGGGCAAGAACTTCACTGACCCTTCTGTTGTGTGACCTCCCTCTGACTCTGTATTTAAGAGTGGTCACTGAGCAGGGCACTGCATGGCCAAAGAATCCTGGGTAGGATTTAGTGTCCTGCTGTGAGGAAGAAACAACAGTTAGTATTCTGAGGAGCTCATTCTGGACCTCCACCACCACCAAGTACAGAGAGAGCTGAGTGACAATCTGGGGGAGTGTCAAATACCTGCTTGGGTGCTGGCTTTGGGTACATCATGCCTTATCATCCATTACATTTTTCAGCCCAGAGTGGAGAAAAGATTTCAGCCTGAGTCACAGGCTACCTGATCATAGTCCCTCTTCTCTCGCCCTCTGTATGGGCACTAACAGCAGAAGGCAAGTGTAATTCACACTGTGATGAAGCTCAGTACTAGCAGGACCTCTTTTTACTTTCCCCATGTTTATTTTCATAAGAGGAACCCAAGCCAAGAGCAGCATGCTCAACTGGGGATGAAGTGGGGCTCGCTCTGTCAAGTCCTCAGCCTCTCTTCTGTCTTCTGCCTTCAGCATAACAAAGCACTGTAGCATCCAGATTTCCCATGAGGTCTGAGTTGGCTGTGGAGGGGCAGGTAGGGAAGGGAACCTACCCCCCCTAATCCCCCCCACACTCCTCAGCACTATAAAAACACACCCTCCAGGCATCTCAGCTTTCAAAAGGTAAATAATAACTGTAAATCAAGGATGTCAGATAAAGTGAAAAACGAGTGGAAATCAGATAAAAATCAGACCATGCACACACCCAATAGTCACATTAATAAGAGTATGTAGTGGGAGAGGGATGAAACTGCACATAGAAAGATGTCTTTAGATTTTTCTCTCAATGCTGAATATTAAGAGATATTATCAATAATTAATATTATTAATAATATTAAGATAACATTAATGCTGAATATTAAGAGCTGCCTAAGGGAGGCGGCTGCTTTACCGTAATTAGTTGTCGATCCTAAGGAGAGCAGAGAGTCCAACACTGTGCACATCAGCACCTGGCTCAGAATAGGGTGCATATGCAATGAGGTCCTATTCCCACCCACTACATCTTCTCCCCAGCTCTCGACCTGTACAGCACCTGCTACCACTTTCATACTCAAAATTACATCCAGGTCAATGACTTCATTTCTAAAAGTCTCAATCCCAAAAAGGGATTTCACTCTCCAACCTCCACTACCCCAACTACTAACTGTTCAAATTTTCCAAGTCCTGACTATACCCAGCATCCCTCCCTTGCCTCTTCTCCCTTAGAAATTCTTGCCCTAGCCCAACACCCCTTCTGTTCTTTTAGGGACTTCAGTCCAGGCACTGTTCCTCTCCCCTTCCTCTTGCTCACTGATATTACACAGGACTCACAGCTCTCTGGGCTTAAAAAGAAAAGAACAAGCCTCATTATTCCTCTCTTGATCCAACTCAAAACCTGTTTCTTTCTTCTCTTCACAAGTAGACTTTTCTTAATTGCCTGTTCTCTTGTGGCCCCACTTTATTCTTTTTTTTTTTTTTTTTTTTTTTTTTACTACCCACATGTTGTTTATTTCAAGGATTCTTGTTGTCACGAACAATCCCACTTTCGTTTCTTGTCTTATCCCCGGAAGTTCTTTTTTTTTTTTTTTTTTTTCTGTTTATTAGGTATTTTCTTCATTCACATGTACACTTTCCCTCTCCCATTCTTTCTGCTCACTTCACCCTCCACCCCCTCCACCCCCTAGTGATTAAGGAACCTCTTACAATCCCTGCGCCCAGTCCTGAGGACACTTTGCGGATGCCCTCTCTGGTGGCAGCTGTGCAGTTGGTTTCACTAGTGTCTTTCTTCAAGCATTCTCCTTTGGGCTTTCAAATGGAAGGCACTGAGTACTCTGCTATCCTCCCGTGTCTCTGTCCACTTCTTTTCTAAAGGACCCTATCCTCTCTGCTCCCCAAGAACTAGCGTGTCCTCAGGACTCTGTTCAGAGTCATCTCATGTGACTCCGAGATACAACTCTTGGGCGACCCCTAAAGTACTTAGCTGACAACCAAAGACCCAGATCTGTATATCTGACTTTCTCATTGATCTGGTAGAATTTCCGCTTCTAATATTCACAGGGACCTCAAACTCTGCCTTAGATAGCCCCTCCATATTTACTGCACCGCTCACCAGCCTCATTTCCTCTCTCATAGTGCTGTGAATATGACCACCATCTACCCTTCAGCAATCCCACTCCCTAATAGCCAAACAACTGCCAAAGCATGACTCTCTTGTCAGCTTATTCTGCCTGTACTCACTTCCATGCTGTGCTCCAGAACAACCTCCTTTTCCTTCTAGAACATTGCAATTTCTTCGAGCACTCTCAGAACAGAAACAAGACAGATATAACTGCCCAACTATCCAGTCACATGTGAATTAAATAGTACCATTAGGGACAGCTAATCACAGCTGGGCCACTCTGATTCTGTCCCTGGAACATGGAATGGTGTGGCCTAAATCTTTTCAGGAAGCAGAAACCAGCAGCAAGGAAGACCAGGAGCTTCATAGCAACCATGCTACTACATGGGCAAGCTAGTGGAAAAAAAGAGAAAACTGTGCAGGAATACACAAGGCACTGAGGTCCGGGACCAGAACTGACGGCTGGCTCTGCTTCCTAACAGCAGACCTTCCCAAGCTGCAGCGGAACTGCTTCTTCTCACTGTCTTTCCTTCCCCTACCTCCCACCCACTCTTAAGTCTCATTAAGCAGAGTAACTTTCCCATGACCATCAAGAGCCTTGATTAACACAATTGTTTTAGAGGGCTTGTTTGTTCTTTTGAGTTGGTTGTTTGATTTTTAGACAGGGCTGCTTATATAGGCCACACTGGCCTGGAACTCAAGAAAACCCTATTGACTCTGCCTCCTGAGTGCAGAGATGGCAAGCATGTGTCACCACAACTGAGGTAGGGCAAGCATGTGGATCTGCTCAGTGTCTCAGCTTACATCAGAAAAAGTGGAAGATTAAAGCAGGCCAACTTTACTGAATGTCTAGGGCATTAATGCACTACATTTTTCAAAGTGTTTTTTTTCCTATGCTTAATCAATGAGAAAAAAGGGTTATTTCTAGCCCAAGGATAGGAAAGTACATATTTTAAAATCTTGAAGCTTTTAAAAGATGCTAAGTTTAGAAGCAAATAAAAATAATATATTTTAGGAAGAAGATATAACATCTGTCCCAACACCAGGAGTAATTGGGACCAGCGGGACCCAGGTACGCAAGAACTCCACCAGCCCAATGGCACTGGTTCCTTCTGGTCTGTCTGGGCCAGTGCCCTGAACAGACCTTGGGCACAAATTCTGCACAACACCCTGAAGTAGCTCCACTCCCATGCTCTCTAACAAGCCCAGGATCAGAGGATCAGAGGTGACGAGGACATAACATCTGTCCAACACTAGGAGTGACTGTGACCAACGGGACCCAGGCACACAGGAACTCCACCAGCCCAGTGGCAAGAGATCCTTCCAGTCTGTCTGGGCTGGGCTGGAGCAGACCTTGGGCACAAACTTTGCAGCCAGTCCCATAACACTCAGAGGAAACTCCAATCCCAGGTACTCTAATGGGCCCAGGATCACAGGATGCCAGAATCACAGGATCACAGAGACAGTTTGACTCTAAGGAGTTCTGACACAACCAGGATCACAGGTAGGACAGGCCCCAGTCAGATTTAGCCAGGACAGGGAGCACTAGAGATAACTAGATGACCAGAGGCAAGTGGAAGAACATAAGCAACAGAAACCAAGGTTACTTGCATCATCAGAACCCAATTCTCGGGCTGGCCAGATGGCTCAGCGGGTAAGAGCACTGACTGCTCTTCCAAAGGTCCTGAGTTTGGATCCCAGCAACTACATGGTGACTCACAACCACCCATAATGAGATCTGACACCCTCTTCTGGTGTGCCTGAAGACAGCAACAGTGAATTACACAGGATCGAGCGGGCCGGAACAAGCGGGGTTCAGAGTTCAATTCCCAGCAGCCACTCACATGATAGCTCACAGCTATCTGTACAGCTACAGTGTACTCATACACATAAGATAAATAAAATAAATCTTAAAAAAAAATAATCCAATTCTCCCACCATAGCAAGTCCTGGACACACCACCACACCAGAAAAACAAGATTCAGATCTAAAAATCACTTCTCATGATGATGATAAAGGATTTTAAGAAGGACATAAATAACTCCCTCAAAGAAATATAGGAGAACACAGGTAATCAGCTAGAAGCCCTTAAAGAGAAAACACAAAAATCCCTTAAAGAATTACAGGAAAACACAATCAAACAGGTAAAGGAAATGGAACAAAACCATCCAGGATCTAAAAATGGAAATAGAAAAAATAAAGAAATCACAAAGGGAGACAACCTTGGAGTTAGAAAACCTAGAAAGGAGATCAGGAGTCATAGATGCAAGCTTCACTAACAGAATACAAGAAATAGAAGAGAGAATCTCAAGTGCAGAAGACAACATAGAAAACATTGACACAACTGCCAAAGAAAATGCAAAAAGCAAAAAGATCCTAACCCAAAACATCCAGGAAATCCAGGATGCAATGAGAAGACCAAGCCTAAGGATAATAGGTATAGAAGAGAGTGAAGACTCCCAACTTAAAGGGCCAATAAATATCTTCAACAAAATTATAGAAGAAAACTTCCCTAACCTAAAGAAAGAGATGCCCATGAACATACAAGAAGCCTACAGAACTCCAAATAGACTGGACCAGAAAAGAAATTCCTCCTGTCACATAATAATCAAAATGCCAAATGCATTAAACAAATTCCTCCTGTCACATAATAATCAAAACACCAAATGCATTAAAAGCAGTAAGGGATAAAGATCAAGTAACATATAAAGGCAGGCCTATCAGAATTACACCAGACTTCTCACCAGAGACTATGAAAATAGCTAGAAGATCCTGGGAAGATGTCATATAGACCCTACAAGAACACAAATGCCAGCCCAGGCTACTATACCCAGCAAAACTCTCAATTACCATAGATGGAGAAAACAAGATATTCCATGACAAAACAAAATTTACCCAATACCTTTCCACAAATCCAGCCCTATAATGGATAATAGATGGAAAACAACATAAGGGGCAAAACTACACCATAGAAGAAGCAAGAAGGTAATCTTTCAACAAATCCACACAAACCTAATTCTATCTCTAACAACAAAAATAACAGGAAGTAACAATTACTTTTTCTTTTTTTTTTAAACTTTTATTGGATTATGATGAGAAGTTACATGATTTCAATTTATCTGAATTTGTTAACATTTAAAAACATATTTTAAGTAAATAGAATTAAATCACATTCTTGTTTCCCTTTGTACCCCCACTCCACCCAGAGACCTCCCCTTTAATACCAACAATATTTTTTGTAATACTCCTTAAAATTTATAAAAATATTATAACAATACAAATAAGTATTATAAAAGTTGTTTGATATAAAACAACAATCAATTTAACAGTCTTATGTAGATGCTCATCTACAGCAATAGTGAAAATACATTTTTCTCAATATAAATTTTAAATAACTCCAAACATATTAACTGTATACTTCAAAATAATACATCACTACTGGTATTTTCCTAAATGAACATAAATATATAAGTCTTTTTGTTTGTTTTATATTTAGTAGAGTTTAAAATCTTGGCTCTTACTGTGGTACAAGCTCAAAATAAAAACAATTTTTAGACATTAGATTTCATTGTAATAAGGCTGTACTTCAATGACCCTCACATCACCAAAAGTTTTACCTCCATCGTAGCTAAGCTGAGAATTGATAGTTCTGCTGCACCAAGAAATGAATTGTAGGCTCGATTTTTAGATACAGACATCCTGCTATGGTCAAAGCTATTTGACTTGAGTGAGTGACTTTTTTCTGAGGCCACAGAGAACAGGTTACATTCATTTAAGAAATGGTGTGTGTATTAAGATGGTCTATCCATAAAGTCATTCAACAACTGTTTCAATGAACAATGGTTCTGCTTGGAGGGTGGCACAGACTTTGGGTGAGGGTAAGAATTTGGTTCCTTAGCTGTGATAATTTGGAAAAGCATTCATCTCAAAGAAAGAGTAACTTATAAAGTCCTCTTCTTCAAACTTGATACAAGAGTTACAAACATCAGGCAAAGCATTCAGTCTCACTCATTGTTGTTCTCTTACAAGCCCCTTCCCAATTTAATTGTCTATTTTTCTTTTGGGTATATAAATACTTTTGAAATATGTAAGCTGTTCTGAAAACCATAGTATAGTGTAAAGACATGAATAAACAATACTACTAATAGAGAGGCTGAGGTAGGAGAAGCAAGATTTCAAGACCCTTATGTTGTACACAGCAAGACACTGTCACAAACAAACAAGCTGAAAGTGTATATAGATTGTACAATGTTAGACCTATTTCTCCAATTACCAAATTAGAGAGACCATTGGATGACAATCAACAAATTTCTAATTCCTCATATTATTGGATTTCAATCGATTAGGATATGTTGGTAATATTAATTTTCATAGTAATATATTAAGAAAAAGTAATTGTCACTTCCTGTTGTTTTTGTTGTAAGAGGTGGAATTAGGTTTGTGTGGA